>CAUYRH010179638.1:0-53817 GCA_963574655.1 Perodicticus potto
TACCTCTTTCATGTTTACATGGATGGAGCAGGAACATATTCTTCTTGGCAAATTATCTCAAGAATGGAAGAAAAAGTATCCAATGCACTCAGCCCTACTACGAAACCAAATTATACCTTTCATATGAAAGCTACAACCCAATTGTAGCCCAAGAATATGGGGAAAGAGGATAGGAAGGGTAGGGGAGATGGGAGGATGGGTAGAGGGAGGGTAATTGGTGGGACCACAACTACTGTGCATCTTAGAAGGGTACAGGTGAAACTTACTAAATGCAGAATATACAGGTCTTAATCCAAAGCTAAGAAAATGCCATGAAGGCTATGTTAACCAGTTTGATGAAAATATTTCAGATTGTATATGAAACCAGCACATCGTACCCCATGGATGCATTAATGTACACAGCTATTACTTAATTAAAAAACAAAAAAAGAAAAGAAAAGAAAAAAGAAAATAACCAGGCATTGTGATAGGTGCCTGTAGTCCCAGCTACTTGGGAGGCTGAAGCAAGAAAATCACTTAAGCCCAAGAATTTAAGGTTGCTATGAGTTGTGATGCCATGGCACTCTACCAAGGGTTGACATAGGAAGACTCTGTATCTAAATTAATAAATAAACAAATAAGTAAATAAAATATCATATAGAAATAATCAAAAATAATAAACAGGACCAGACATGATGGCTCACACATGTAATCCCAGTGCTTTGGGAGGTCAAGGCAGGAGGATCACTTTAGGCCAAGAGTTCAAATCAGTCAGTGCAACGCAGTTAAGACCCTGTCTATACAAGAATTTAAAAAAATTAACTAGGCATGGTGGTACATGCTGTTATCCTAGCTACTTTGCTGACTGAGACAGGAGGACTGCTTGAGCCCAGAAGTTCAAGATTATAATGAGCTATGATTGCAACACCACGCTCCAGCCTGGATGACCGAGCAAAACCCCGTCTCTTTAAAAAAAAGAAGAAAAAACAAGAATGTATAAAGGCAAGATTCTCCATATCTTTAAATACATAGAAAATAAACTAGAACTAAATCTGAATTTAAAAGTCCCTCCTCAATGAAAACAGGCATTTATCACTTTAATAGTCTATCTATACACATACACAGTTTAATAGTCTAAGATAGATATATATATACATATATCTCTTCAACATATTTATTCTGCCCAATCTCCTTTAACATAATTTCTCAACCTTTTTCTTTCCAGGTCAAAAAAAACAGCCTTTGAACTTTCTAACAGTTCATTGGCTAGCCATCTCATCATCAGACATAATCATAAAAAAAAAATTTCAAGCTTAACCTATTTCAAAAATGCCCCATCATCAAGTCAAAGAAATACTTCCGTTAAATTGTGCTTCCAAAACTAAACAACATATAGCTTTGAACGCCATAGAGTTCATATTAGAAAACCCATTTCAAGAAAAGCCATTTGAGGGGCAGCACCTGTGGCTCAAGGAGTAGGGTGATGGCCCCATATACCGGAGGTGGTGGGTTCAAACCCAGCCCCGGCCAAAAAAAAAAACACCATTTAAACAATCCAGTTGTATATTCATTCAAGGATTACATAAAGAATCTCATCTTGGGTGGTGCCTGTGGCTCAGTGAGTAGGGCGCTGGCCCCATATGCTGCAGGTGGCAGGTTCAAACCCAGCCCTGGTCAAAAACTGCAAAAAAAAAAAAAGAATCTCATCTTGTGCCTGAAGTCTATTTTTTTTTTTTTTAATTTCAGAATATTACTGGGGTACAGACATTTTGGTTACATTTTTGAGTCAAAATTATAAGTGTGCCCATTACTCAGATAGTATGTATTGTACCCACTGGGTGTGAATTAACCCATCCCCAACCCCACCTGTTTCATTTCCTATGAGTGTTATTTCCATATGTGACATAAGCATTAATCAATTAGTTACAATTTAATATCAACTACATGTGGGTGTTTGTTTTTCCATTCTTGTGATACTTTATTTAGAAAAATAGTCTCCAATTCTATCCAGGTTAATACCAGAAGTATTAATTCACCATTTTTTATGGCTGAGTAGTACGCCATGATATACATATACTACATTTTATTAATCCACTCTTGTATTGATGGGCACTTAAGTTGTTTCCACATTTCTGTAATTGTAGATTGTGCTGCTATGAACATCTGAGTGCAGGTATGTGCCTCACTTTTAAATCCTGAAATGTAAACTTCAAAAGCACACTTAGTTCCAAAGCCTCTAAGCCCTAAGTAATAAAATTTCATTTCTAATTGTCATTGCTAGGACACATCAAATAAATATATATGAAATATTTATATTATAATCATTTACTCCATTACAATTTGATAAATTAATACAATAATAATAACAATAATGAACAACTAAGACATTACTTACCTTGGAGGCTGTATTTTAAATTTTTCAAAAATTTCTGGATATAAAAGTGGGAATACAACCATTTCCTTTAGTGCATGAATATGATGGCTCAATCCACCTATGCTATCAAATCGCACCTTGGAAAGAAGCATAAAAGTTTGATATAAAATAATTACATATTTTATAGAATTTTAAAAATTATGAAATAGTCCTATAATTCAGAAATAGAAGCTTCAGTAGAAGCTTTTAAACATAACTAGAAATAAGTAAAAAAAAGTAAGTTGGGGTGGCGCCTGTGCTCAATGAGTAGGGCACTGGCCCCATATACCGAGGGTGGTGGGTTCAAAGCCGGCCCCGGCCAAACTGCAACAAAAAAATAGCCAGGCATTGTGGCAGGTGCCTGTAGTCCCAGCTACTCGGGAGGCTGAGGCAAGAGAATCGCCTTAGCCCAAGAGCTGGAGATTGCTGTAAGCTGTGACGCCATGGCACTCTACTGAGGGCAACAAAGTGAGACTCTTTTCTCTAAAAAAAAAAAAATAAAGTCAACTGTAAAATTCAAGTTTATGTCTCAGTTGAGGTAAATTAAGCTATCATCCTTTAATCTAGTAACTCAAGACCAAGATTAATGCCCAACTTAACACTTTAATAGAGATATTATACTATATTCATACTCTTAATAGTTTCATGACTTTCAAAATACATATATTTTGTACATGCATTCACGAAAGGGCAATGTCTTCCCTACAGAAGCAAAATTTAGTTCAGAGGTAGGGCAAGAAAATCTTACCTATTAATAATGATTTGTGGCCCTCCAAAGCTTAACCTCACCTGATGAAATTTTATTAATATTATTTAATATTTAATTTCTCTAGTTAAAGAGAATTTTAATCTTTCTCCTTACAAGACAACAATGAAAAAATGGTTTCAGAAACATTGCTCTACCACGAAGAGGAAGAAAAATTCTTCCTCCCGGCTCGGCACCTGTGGCTCAGTGGGCTAAGGCACCAGCTACGTACACCTGAGCTGGCAGGTTCGAATCCAGCCCGGACCCGCCAAACAACAATGACGGCCACAACCAGAAAATGGCCGGGCGTTGTGGCGGACGCCTGTAGTCCCAGCTACTTGGGAGGCGGAGGCAAGAGACTCGCTTGGGCCCAGGAATTAGAGCTGTGATGCTATAGCACTCTATCCAGGGAGACAACTTGAGGCTCTGTCTCAAAAAAAAAATAAATAAATAAATAAAAAATAAAATAAAATAAAAATAAATAAAATAAAATAATCATCATTTTGAGGCTGGGTGCAGTGGCTCACACCTGTAGTCCTAGCACTCTGGGAGCCTGAGGCAGGCGGATTGCCTGGGCTCAGGAGTTTGAGACCAGCCCCAGCAAGAACAAGACCCTGTCTCTAAAAATAGCTGTGTGTTGTGTTGGGCACCTGCAGTCCCGCTACTCGGGAGGCTGAGGCAAGAGAATTGCTTGAGCCCAGGAGTTTCAGGTTGCTATGAGCTGTGACACCACGGTGCTCTACCGAGGGCAAAAAAGTAGACTTAATCTCAAAAAAAACAAGACATTTTGAAGAGAATGAACATGGGGTTCAAGAATATACAGTGGCACAGCTGCATGTAGAATCTTGCTTTCTTTGGGACCCTCAGTCAAGCTATCAGAGCATTTTTAACAGAAGGTCATAATCCTTCTAACAGACCTAGCTCTTCTAGACAAGAGACCAAAATAGTCTCTTATAAAGTATTTTGGTGATTAGATAATTTTAGATTATCTAAAATGCTGAATCAGGGAATGTTTAGCTTTTTGTTTTACTATCATCAGCTTTGATCAATACCCAGGATGTTGCCAAGTCTACATATTTTGCTCCTTAAAATAGCATGTAGAATTTTTTTTTTTCAATTACTTTAACTGATTTATTGGATGATCTCTGTCTCACCTAGATCACTATCATCTTCCTGAAAGATGAAGAGTACCGTTCTTTGCCTGTCATCATTGGAAGCAGTGTTGCTGGCCTTCTGGTTTTGATTGTGATCATAGTCGTCCTGTTCAAGGTCAGCTCTACTTGTGTTCATAATAGCAAGAGAGGACTAAGTTCTGGTTTGGACACAGACAGCCTAGGACAGCCATCCTCTAACCTAGAGCAACTGCGCTAGTCTTCTGGTCACTTTTCCCTCTTCATTTCCATACTCTGTGTTTAGGCAAATGAATAACACAGTTTCTGTCTGGAAAAAAAAAGTCAAATTGGGCTCAGCACCTGTAGCTCAGTGGCTTGGGCGCCAGCCACATACACCAGAGGTGGCGGGTTCGAATTCAGACCGGGCCTGCCAAACGACAACTACAACCCCCTCAAAAGTAGCCGGGTGTTGTGGCGGGTGCCTGTAGTCCCAGCAACTTGGGAGGCTGAGACAAGAGAATTGCTTAAGCCCAGGAGCTGGAGGTTGCGGTGAGCTGTGACTCAAATTGAATTATGGAGTACAGAGAGATCTTCCTAAAACAGATCTGACGGTCATTCTCCTATTTAAATCTTTTCCTTGCCTTACCCCGTCTTAATGTTCAAACTTTTTTTACTGCTATTCAAGACCGGCCCTGTTCTCTGGCCTTTACCCTTCTCTACCTTTAATGCTTGCTTTTTTCTCTAAACAAGTTAAACTATTCCCTAAATAGGTTCATGCCTCTCTGCTTGTGCGTAGGCTATTTATTATTCCCCTTCCCAAGAATTCCCTTCCCAACTTTTTTACTTTGCTTATACTCTTCCCTGAAAACTCAGGCCAGAGATTCCTGAGTCCTCAGTGCTGGGTTATATGCTTTTCCTATGAGCGTCCCTCAGGAAACCCTTCCAAATAGCAGTGATCATACTGAACTGTAATTATCTCTTTCTACTAGATTGTGAGCTTCTTGATAGAGAAAGCTGTGCTTGATCTCTTTTGATCCTTAGCATAGTAGGCCATACTGAGTATTTTTGCGTAAATGAGAGCAGATGCAGTACAGCCAAAATTATGATACTTTTGGAATTAGTTAAGTTACAGAGGTTCAAGTGCTTGCAGGGTTCAGAGGAAGGTGGGAACTTAATTCTGATTGGCATTCTGAATGCCAGGGAAGGCAGCATGTTAAGAAGGGTCCTAGGTTATCGCAGAGAGATTCTAAGGGAGTAGGGGAGGGAATAAGAATTATGAGAAGCAGAGGAATGAGGGGCTATGTAGGTAACAACCAGAATCGATTTTCTAAAACAAATGGGTACCTTTGGCCTGTAATTAGATTTCCCCTCCCTTTGTTTTAGTGTGGCTTTTTTAGAAGAAAATACAAACAACTCAACTTGGAGAGCATAAGGAAGGCCCAGATGAAATCAGAGGATCTGCTCACAGAAGATTAGGAGCTGCTTCCTCAGCCCCGGGGAGAGATTGTCAACCAGTCCTTGATAGTCTGGAAACTTGGTGTCCTTGTCTTGATGATTACTTTTTCTTCTAGGATGATCTAGAGCACTGTCACACAAATTGTTTGTAAAATATTTTTTTTTTTAACTGTACCTTGTCCCAAAGGTGCATTGTGCAAAAAATAAACTTGGGAAACATTGGGTATTAAATACAATTAAACCGTTTTCTTTCTGGTGGTGCCTTTAATATGCAGGTATAATGTTCTTCATAATTTGTACTAAATTTTGATGTCTGGTAGGACAAGTTTTTATTCTTTTTTTTTTTTTATTGAATCATAGCTGTGTACATTAGTTCAATCATGGGTACAAGTTTTTATTCTTTAGAGAAATTATTGATTCTGTTTTTTCAGATAATTCTTGGTATCAGTTTTTCAGATTGTCAAAAGGAACCCATGGGGATTTTCAGTTAAATGTACAAGTTGAAAGGCTGGGTGTAGTGGCTCGTGCCTGTAATCCCAGCACTCTGGGAGACTGAGATGGGTGGATTGCTTGAGCTTAGGAGTTTGAGACCAGCCTGAGCAAGAGTAAGACCCCATCTCTAAAAAGTAGCCGGATGTTGTGGCAGGTACCTATAGTCCCAGCTACTTGGGAGGCTGAGGCAAGAGGATTGCTTGAGCCCAGGAGTTTGAGGTTGCTGTGAGCTATGATGCCACAGCACTCTACCAGGGGCAAGAAAGTAAGACTTTGCCTCAAAAAAAAAAAAAAAAGAAATATACAAGTTGAATTGGGAGTATCATATCTTTATAGTATTGTCTTCCAACTCAGAAATAAAACATTTCTCCACTTGCTGAGATTGTTAAAAACATTCTGCAACAAGGTTTTATAATCCTCAAAGGGGTCTTAATTTATGAAGACTTATTTCCAGCTATATAATTTTTTTTTGTTGTTACTGTGAAAAAAAAAGTCTTTCCCCTGTTTTAACTGATAAGAATTTGTATTTAGAATAATTGTTTTGAATATTTTATCTGGTCATCTTGCTGAACTCTGTTTTTTGATAGCTTTTCAGTTGATGCTGTTGGTCTTTCTAAGGAGACAGTCTTCTCTGCAAAGAGTGGTAATTTGGAGTCTTTCTGATAATTTATACTTTTTTCACCATTACTTCCTTGACTAGGACTTCTAGAGCACTGAGAAGCCAACTCTGTGTCTGACTTTAGTGGGTATGCTGTTCTTTTTGAGCCAGGGCCTCAAGCTGTCACCCTGGATAGAGTGCGGTGGCATCACAGCTCACAGCATCCTCCAATTCCTGGGCTCAAGCGAGTCTCTTGCCTCCGCCTCCCAAGTAGCTGGGACTACAGGTGCCCGCCACAATGCCCGGCCATTTTTTGGTTGTAGCCGTCATTGTTATTTGGCAGGCCTGGGCTGGATTTGAACCCGCCAGCTCAGGTGTACGTGTCTGGCGCCTTAGCCATTGAGCCACTGGTGCCGAGCCTAGTGGGTATGCTTTTGACGTTGTCCACTGCCTGCCTCACCTCTGCCTTTGACCCTGATTTCTTCCACTGCCTTTGGGCAGTTTCTGAGGTGTGGTTGCAGAAGCCCATCCCTTGTTCTGAAGCCCCTTGTTTTGCCTGTGTGAAATCACCAGGCTGCTTGGCATGATCAGCTTTTCTGTTGGTCAGATTCCATCTTCTTCACTTCTTTCAAAAATTCCTCTGTTTTGGTCCTTTTATGGTACTGTTCTCTGTTTTCCAATACTGCCATGGGCTTTTCTCCCCCTTCTTTATAATCTGGGTTGTTTCAGTGGGATTTGCCTGTGAAAGAAAATAAAGAGGTAAGTTTTCTTAGTTATTTTCCTTTTGGGGCTCGGGAGTTGTGTCCAGGATTTCAATATAATAGGTGACTTGCAGCCCTTGCTTTTATACCTATTCTTAATTGCAAATAAGAACCCACTCCCATTGTAACAGTGAAGCCTTATAGTGACCATCTGTGACCTATTGACAGAATTGTGCTGATCTGACTGGCATTAGATCAGTTCAATGTGGTTCAATGTGGTTGTAGTCAGGAGACTATATAAGGGACCAGTCAGTGAGGAGGAAGAGACTTATGCTGTTGGTTGGCCGAGATCTTGTCTTTCTTCTAAAAGATGCCTTTCTGGTGCCAGGCCTTTCCCATTTCCTAGTCACCTTTCTATGCCTGGAAACAGGGAGTGCTAAAGCTTGCATGGATCCAAGGACAGTGAGTCATGTTGCAGGGCCCCTGTCCTGCCCAGAAAAAGACTAAGATGAAACAGCTGGGTATTAGCAGGGAGGGGGGAAAAGGACTCCTTACAGTTTCTCTGTTTTCATTTCCCCCAATAGAGGCTCATGAGAACAGGTTCAAATAATCTTTTTTTCTTGTGACAGCATCTGAACTTTGGATTTGGTTATTGGAGGGATGAAATCAAGTAGATGTGAAACCCTAAATTGGTCACACAAGTAAGACTTAATTAGCTTGTGAGAAAACAGTGCTCTGCCTGGCTGAGCCCAGCAGTCTCTTTTTTTTTTTTTTTTTTTTTTTGAGAAGGAGTCTCACTATGTCAATCTTGGTGGAGTGCCATGGCCTCAGCAACCTCAAACTCTTGGGCTTAAGCGATTTTCTTGCCTCAGCCTCCCATGTAACTGGGTCTACAGGTGTCCGCCACAATCCCTGGCTATTTTTTGGTTGCAGTTGTCATTGTTGCTGTAGCTGGCCCGGGCTGGGTGCAAACCTGCCAGCCTTGGTGTATGTGGCTGGCGTCCTACCCTCTGAGCTACGGGCACCACCTGAGCCCAGCAGTAGTGCATTGCTATCTCATACCCTTACAAGGAAGGACATTTGGGTAAGATTTTCTGGGTCTTCCAGCCATTATTGTGCCAGAAGTTTACCATTACTTGAACTAAGAAAGGATTTAGTGAATGGAATTGAGGAAAACTCATAATCACTTCGGGAGGGTGCACCTAAAAGGACAAGACCCAGCTTAATTTGGGAATTGGTTTTTGATGAAAAGAAAGACATTTTGTAAGGTAAATAATGTGTAGAAACACTGTCATCATGAAACCAGCATAAAAAGTGAAAATTTGCCTTTGTCACCACTTAGCCTCATTCAGTGCTCCTCAGAAGCTGAAGTGACCTAGTTTAGCATGTACCCTTTCAGGCCATTTTCTGTGTGTCTGTAGTCATATATACTAATATGCAAGTACGTAGGTCTTTTTATTTTTTTCCCATAAATAAGATTGTATATCCTGTCATTTGCGATAATTTGTGACAATCATCAAGAAACCCCTGTCAGAAACTAAATGCTGCTGCTAAATGCTGGGGATGGGGTGGGGAATGGAAAGAGGTGGTATCTTGGTTTAATGTAATATTTGGGGGAATTAAAGACTTAAATCTGTATAGCTCTTTATATTTGTAAAGAACCCCTTTCAGCTTTTTCCAAGAGTGGAATTAAAGACATTTTTGTGGCTGGTCATGGTGGCTCACGCCTGTAATCCCAGCCCTCTGGAAGGCTGAGACCGGTGGATTGCCTGAGCTCAGGAGTTCAAGACTAGTCTGAAGAAGAGTGAGACCCCATCTCTACTGAAAACAGAAAAACTAGCTGGGCGTGGTGGCGAGTGCCTGTAGTCCCAGCTACTTGGGAGGCTGAGACAAAAGGATTGCTTGCACTCAGCAGTTTCAGGTTGCTGTGAGCTGTGACATCACGGGACTCTACCCAGGGTGATAGAGTGAGACTGTGTCTCAAAAAAAGAATAAAGAAGCATGTGTCCTACAGAGGTTTTGTACTTCCGTAGCTAATCTTAATGATCACTCCAGACAGTATTATCTCTGATTTATGAAGGAAGAAACAACTTGCCTAAGGTCACAGGGCTAGTATATGGCAGAGCCATTGTTCCAGTAGGAGGTTTTTGAATCACAGATCTAATGCTTTTTCTGCAAAAGCTCCACTTCAGATGGGGCAAGGTGTAGGTAGCAGCCCTGGAGGGGAGCAGAGCTTTTCAGACTTTGTTGGTCAAAAGAATGAAACAATGGCTCTGCCATATACTAGCCCTGTGACCTTAGGCAAGTTGTTTCTTCCTTCATAAATCAGAGATAATACTGTTTGGAGTGATCATTATGATTAGCAACGGAAGCACAAAAGCCTCTGTAGGACACATGCTTAGCACTCAGCACAGCTTTGGAGTCTCGATGACTAATAAGTTGTTCAGGAGACAAATTTAACTGAATGCTCTGGTGGAATTCTATTTCTTGAATTCTTCTATGAAGAAACACACAAAAATAAAGGCTTAGTCACTCTGCCCTAGACACTTCAACATACAGCTAATGGGTGATGAGGAATTGCACTGACTCATTCATTCTTTGTTCATCATTTTGCATGTCTCTGTGACTACCTATGTCTTAAAGATCTTACAGTTCAAAGACTGGTAAAGCCCTTTTCTGCCCTACTAGCCCTGTCTGCAGATGAGATATGTACCCAGTAGGGACAGCAGGAGAGAAAGCAGTGAGTTCTCTAAATCACACAGATCCTGTCCTGTGGGAATTCAGAGGAAGAGAGGGATCCAAGAGGCCTTCACAGAGGAGGCAGATGTCTGGAAGCTGTGAAGGACTGAGGAGAGGGGCAATGGCGCAGAGGTTGGGAAGTAAAGGCTGTGATAGAGCAGACGGAGTTGACTTGGCTGAAGCTGAGTGTGCGTGGGTGGGGACTGAGGCTGGGAAGGCTGGGGGCAGTGTGTTGCAAGATTCTGCACAAGAACGTATGTTGGGAACTGTGGGAAGATACAGACACTTGCAACATTGTATATGAGGATTTCATTCCCACTTCAGCTCTGTGAACTTGAAAGGAGTGAATGGAGGCGCCTGTAGACCCAACTACTCGGGAGGCTGAGGTAAGAGAATCGCCTATGCCCAGGAGTTAGAGGTTGCTGTGAGCTGTGTGACGCCAGGGCACTCCACCAAGGGCGATAAAGTGAGACTCTGTCTCTACAAAAAAAAAAAAAAGAAAAAGGAGTGAATGGATTGGGAGATGTCATGCAGGTTATATATACAGGGGAAGTCACTGCAGGGAGCAGAGTTAGAACAAGAGTTGCTCTAAGAGTGCCGTGTTAAGAGTTGTCACTGCCTTGTGGGTTTGGACACCTTTCACAGTGCCCAGCCGACTGGCATTTGGCTCTTTACTCTTGAAATGTTCGGCACCTTAGTAGAGTTTTTCCTTAGCTCAGACACTGGGAGCAAAGGAATGAGCACCAACCCATCAATTATGGTGGGTCACACATGCGTGGGTGGACTCAGAAATGCTTCCCACAGAAGGAAGCTTCCTTTTTCCTGTTGACTGTGTTTAAATGATGTTAATAAATGCACCTGCTGTTTTTTAAGTGGGTCAGTAATGTCTCTTAATGGAATGTGTGTGTTATAGCAGGACCCCTTTCTGTAAAGAAAAAGAACCCCTTGCTTTGTGAGGCCGTTGGTCAAACCTTCCCATGCCACCTCTTTTCCACTCTTGTCTTTTGGGCCCCCAGGGTTCTTAGGACTCTGAAGGAAGGCTGGTCTGCAGATGGTCCTTCAGGGCCTCCTTACTCTCTAAGGACTTCATTTTGTGTCCTAGAACAGACTCAAAATCTACCTCCAGACCTTCCCTCTCCTTTGGAGTGGGAAATAGAGTTCACTGTATGTAAGTAGCATCTGAACCTCTACTCTGAGAATCCTGTATTGTGGGATTTTTGTGTTTTTCTTTAATTTTGTGGAGAATTAGGTTTTGACTTTGTTAGCCTCTCAGGTTACAGGAAAGCTTTATTGCACCCTCACTCGGGCTAGATGGGAAAGGGGGAACACATGCTCTTTGGAGGCTGCTACAGGGGGCACCAAGTGACACCTCCAGACTGCTGTTGGCAACCCTCCAGCCACCCACCTGCAGCCACCATCTTCTCTCTTGGAAGCTCCTTCTCAGCCCCTAGAGCAGCAGTTCTCAACCTGTGGGTCGAGACACACAGGAACTGTATTAAAGGGTCGTGGCATGAGGAAGGTTGAGAACCACTGTCCTAGAGAAATGGGAGATTTTTCTCTTTCTTTTTTTTTTTTTTTGAGACATTGTCTCACTATGTCACCCTCAGTAGAGTGTCATGGCATCACAGCTCACAGGACCTCAAACTCTTGGGCTTAAACGATTCTCTTGCCTCAGTCTCCCAAGTAGCTGGGACTACAGGTGCCTGCCACAATGCCCGGCTATTTTTGTTGTTGTTGCAGCAATTGTTTAGCTGGCCCGGGCCGGGTTCGAACCTGCCACCTTTGGTGTATGTGGCTGGCACTGTAACCACTGTGCCAAGAGCGCCGAGATGGGAGGTTTTTCTTGATTGAGGGGTAATTCCCCTGTCTCTAAGGGCTCACCCCATTGCACCTTGCTTTCTCCCTTACAATCTATAAAATTCAGAGGAGAAGGAGCAGAATAGTATGAGAAAAAGGTTGGAATTAGGCAAGAGGGTCTCTTTTCCCCACAAGTAGATCCCCCAGCACATTTCTTTGGTGGAGGAGAGGGCTCTGCTTGAGAAGCCAACCAGGGTTTTTATTGGAGACTGTTCATAGCAGACCAAGAAGGTCCCAAAATGGGTCCAAACTACACAACAATAGACTTAAAATGTTGCAAGTTGCAGGACCAAGTGAGATGATGTAAAAAGGGAAAGGCCCTTTGGAAATTCACTTTCTATTTCGCATCCTTCACTGCAGGATCATCTAATATGATTGAGAACCAAGTAAGAATGATTCACTGCTAATCCTGTCCTTTTTTTTACGTGGACAAATAAAAGAAGGGATTACTTGGAATTACACTCATTACAGTGAAGCATGATGTGGTCGCCTGTGGGGGACAAGAAGGAAGGTCGTAGTGGTGAGGCGATGGTGGTGGGGAGGGCTTGCCTACTTAGAGGACTAGCCCTGACCCCGGAATGAAGGGTAAAGTCATGTGGTTGGTTCTTGGCCTGCCACACTGGTATTCTTGGTCCTGGTGGCAGCAGGCATGCTGCACAAGGTGCCCATTCTTTTGGCTGTCCAGATGCATCGTGAAAGAGTCCATTTCCCTCGAAGGAGCACTGTAGGGCTGGGAAGATGGTGTTCCGCAGGGCCCTGGCCTGGCCCGGGCCGCCTTCCACGGTGGCAGGGCAGAGGTGTGAGTAGCACACTACATGCCACCCGGAAGCCACAGTCTCTAGAGGACAGAGTCAGAGTCTAGAGCTTCAGTGAATAGACCAAGTAGTAGTGCTAGTCTCAGTTTAGGTGACCTCTGGACCTGCCTTTGTCATGAAACAGGCTTTACATTTACCTCTGGCCGGTGCACAGAGTGAGTCAAGGCAGGTGGTGTGGAAACTGTAAAGCACTGTGTTCCTGGTGACAGTGCAGCCATATCACGGTATGATCATGGACACATCTCGCCTCTCAGGGAAAAGTAAGGATAATAACAGTACCAATCTCGTAGGGTTGATACACGTGAGCCAGTTAGAACAGTGTATTCTGTGTAGGAGTGGCTGTGAGGCTGTTGAGACGGGGGTTAGGTAGAATCTAGGAAAACTCACTCAAAAGCAGCAGGCAATTTTCTCCCATGTGGAGAATTTACCTTGGTTTTGGAAACATTCCCAACTTGGACTGTCAATAATGCAAATGTAAAAAGCAAAGCCTTCTCCCCTTTGGGCATCTGGGGTGCCAGCCATGTACTTGTGGGGGAGGCGAGCTGGACCCATCCACACGGAGATAGAAACTGTGGTTCACAGCTTGTGAATATTTTTCACACTATTTTGACTGCGACCCACAGGAAGAAATGTGTATTCCACACCATAAGCCCTTATACAGACACACTCATATTTGAAACAAGTTTCAGGAAATACCATCTACCCTTATTTCCATAAGCACCCTGTATGTGATATTTTCTACTTTTTTTTTTTTTTTTTTAATAAAATACCTGCTTGTTGTAACCCAGTAAATGAATGTCATGATTCTAAGAAGCTGTGTGGTAAGGGTCCCCTACAATGGGGGGTCTGGTCCCAGCCCTGAGAACAGCCCTGTTCCCTCTGGATGGCTCTAAAGCCTCAGGACTGCTCTATCAGAAGTTGCAGCTGGGCTGTGCTATGGAGGGTGAGGTGGGGCTCCCTGCACTGGAGACAATCAGAACAGAGCCCCTTCACTAAAGCCAGAGTGGCAGCTGTGACAGGCCACAGAGGGCAGGTGTCTGGCATCTCAGCCTCTCTAGCAGCACACAGGAGGCTCTTTTTTTTTTTTTTTTTTTAAATATATCTTATTTTATTTTTTTTCACGAGATGAAATTATCATTTTATTTTTTTTAAATACATGTATTTTATTATTCTTCATTACATTATTCCCCCCCAAATATATTTTACTTATTTATTTATTTTTTTGAGACAGAGCCTCAAGCTGTCACCCTAGATAGAGTGCTGTAGCATCACAGCTCACGGCAACCTCCAATTCCTGGGCTCAAGCGAGTCTTCTGCCTCCGCCCCCCAAGTAGCTGGGACTACAGACGCCCGCCACAATGCCCGGCCATTTTTTGGTTGCAGCCGTCGTTGTTTGGTGGGCCCGGGCTGGATTCGAACCCGCCAGCTCAGGTCTACGTGGCTGGCACACTAGCCTGCTGAGCCACAGGTGCCGACCCCACACAGTAGGCTCTTAGGAAAGATTTGACGAATCAAGAATGGGAGAGAGCCCTGGACTGGGGCCAGCTGTAGACTCTGCTTTGTGACTGGGGGCCTCATTTGCTCTCTCCTCTAGCAAAATGAAGACCCCGGTCTCTGGGATCTCTCCACAGAAAAGACAGGCCCAGCCACAAAACTTAGAGCTTCCTTTGGGGGGTGGAGACACTCACCTCTGGAAAGTCTGGCCTCTTCTCCAGGCCAGATGCAATTTAGGGGGCTCCTGCAAGGTTCTGGAAGCCCACCTTCCCTCCTGTACCTCACTATAGACAACTTCACAAACATGCTGTACCTCGTGATAGACAACTTCATAAACATGCTGTCACCTGATGGAGGCTGCTCTGTGGAGTGTCAGAGAGCCTTGGTAGAGGAGGGTGAGGATAACTTAAGCTTTTAAAATCTCCAGTCATGGCTGGGAGCCTATAGCTTAGCGGCTAGGGCGCCAGACACATACACCGGGGCTGGCAGGTTTGAACTCGGCCCGGGCCTGCCAAACAACAATGACAGCAACAACAAAAATAAATAAAATCTCCAATCATGGAACAGGGTGACAGCTCCAAATACCCACCTGCCCCCTGTTTAAAAAATCATCAGGGCTGGTTTGTCCATTCAGTCAACAAATAAGTATAGCTCTATTAAGTGGCACACATAGTGCTGGGCATGGGCTACACAGATGTCCAAAAGCAAGGTCCCTTCCCTCCTGGAGCTTTTGGTCTTAGTGGGGGACAGTCAATAAGTCAATGAGATCATACCAGTATTGACAAGTGCACTAAGGGAATAAGATGGGGTAACGGGATAGAAAGTGAGTGGGGCCGAGGGCTGCTTTTGATGGGTGATTATAAGAACAGGCCTCTTTGAGGAAATAGCATTTGAGTTGGAAATGATGAAAAGGTACAAAGATCCATGCTTCCCAAATGACAGTTTGAGAGCAAAATAGACTCCCAGCCCTAGTCTATTGAATGAAAATTACAGGGCCAGGCCTCAGGAATTTGCCTCTTTTCTTCCAAATGATACTCATGCACGGTAAAACTGGAGACCTTCTCTGGGATGCTGAGTTTTAGAGAGGATCACACTTGGTGAACTTAAGGGTCCCTTCCAACTCTCAGAGCCTTGGTTCAGGGAAGGGAGCTTCTTTGCCTGTGAAGGCCAGGGGTAGGAAGAGCAGCAGGACTGCTTGAGGTCAGATTTTGGGAGTGCACGTGGCAACTGACACACACATGGAACTCACGTCAGCCTCTGCCTCCCTACGGCTGTTGTGAATTCTGAAGCTGACCTCCAGGAGGCCTTTCCTCATCCCTGCTCCTATGCTCGCTCTCTTTTCAATTTCATATATGGTGAGGATCACCGTTAGAGCAGCCTGCTTTAGGTTTATCTTTTGCTTTGAGGACGGCTCCAAACAGTTGGTGTAGGCACTCTTCCCAGGCATATGTTATGATCCTAGGCCTGGTTGCTTGTGTCTCCCCACCCCAACTCCATCCACCCTGAGTGTGGGACAGAGTTCTTCATGCTGTGGGCATTGGAGACTTCCTTGGAAACTGACTCCCTGGGAGTGTGGGGTTTTAAACCTGCAGCAGCTACTGCAGTAGGAACAACCACTTAATCACAGCAGATGCCAGCAACCATGGGTCAAATTGTCTCTTCAAGCCTGTAGGGGTGGTGCAGGGCTCTCCCTGAAAGAAGGTATCTGCCTCCCAGTAGATCCTAGCAACAGATAAGTCAAGAAACCTGTTGTGCTTACCTGTGAAGGTTCTTTATTCTCTCTTCTTCCTGTGCTATAGGTACCCCCTTCCCAAGGTTTCATTTCCCCATTTATTCAATAGAGGGAATCTGGCCAGTGGGGTGACTCAGGCCTATAATCTCATTGCCAGCACTTCAGGAGGCTGAGGCTGGAGGATCTTTTGAGATCAGGAGTTCCAGGCTAGCCTGGGCAACATAGTAAGACCTCTGTCTCTTTAAAAGCTTTAAAAAATTAGCTGGGTGTGGTGGTGTGCGCCTATAGAGTCCAGCTACTCCAGAGGCAAGGGCAGGAGGATCCCTTAAGCCTAGGAGTTGGGAGGTTGCAGTGAGCTATGATCATGCCACTGCATTCCAACCTGGGTGACAGAACTAGACCTTGTCTTTTAAAAAGAAAAAAAAAGCCAATTAGGAAGAACCCTTCGAGATTTCTTTGGGAGGAGAGAAAGAGGGATTTTTGCCTTAAAAGGAGCCCTTTCCCCTTCCCCCTTGCATTTCCTCGAGTCTCACTCCTTCCCCGTGATCGTTTCCCCAGCTGGGCAGCCACATGCAGCGGTCCTGAGGACTCCGGGAGTGTCTCCCAGGCCAGTGGCTGGAGAGGACGGTCCAGTGGGGTCACTGTGAGGAGGAGGAAGGGTGGCGGCAAGGTCGCCCCAGCCAGCTCCCAGCGGAGGCTTTATTAGCCGCGCCCGGCACCGGCGGGCGAGTCACGCCGCGCGCCCCGCAACCCTCCACGCCAGCTCCGCGGTCCATGCCAGTTGGGGCAGCGCACACCCCGGGTGCTGCAGTGCAGACGCGGGGGGCCCAGCCAGCCGCCGGGCGAACGAGAGGCGGCGGCCCCCCATGCGGCGCACGTGGGGCCCGGCGGTCGCCTGGCTGGGGTGAGCCGGCATCATGGGGCAGGTGGGCTGGAAGGGGCTCTGCCTGTCGCTGTTTGACTACAAGACAGAGAAGTATGTCGTCGCCAAGAACAAGAAGGTGGGCCTGCTCTACAGGCTGCTGCAGCTTTTCATCCTGGCGTACCTGGTCATGTGAGTTCTCCCGGGACTTTGGGGGAGGTGGGGGAGGGGCGGGTGCCAGCCGCTGTGTCCTTCTCCTGGGTCCTCGATTTGCACGTGGTTTGGGGTCTGTGACGTTACCCGGTGAGGGGGTCCTCCTCGGGCCCTTGGCGTAAGGGTGGGGGTGAGGAAGGAGCCCTGTACTCCTCACCGGCTCCGGCTCCGGAGGGGGAGCGATGTCGGTGGGGGCTCCTTGCCCCAGCGGCAGAGCCAGTGTTAGGGCCACGGGAAGGGGGCAGGGGTACAGGGGGCGGGTGGCAGCTGTCTGTAGCCCTAGGAGCCTCCCTGGGCCTTAGCCTGGCAGCTGACCCAGGCGCCCGGCAAGTTATTTATAATCACTGGTGTCAGTGTCATACTGGGGGCTGGAGCAACTCATCAGCCTGGCATGTTCCTGAACTCCCTTCCTGTCAAGTCACCACCTACCCTCTCTGTGGCCTCTCTGGTATCATCTGGGGGTCCTGCCTAGAGGCCTGGACCCCTGTACCTAGCCGAGCTGTCCCCTTCCTGGTCATCATACTACTTGGCAGGAGTTGGCACCACCAGCCCAGGGGGCAGCTGGTTGAGGTTGCTCAGCCAGGCACCTTCAGAGCCCTCACCCCTAGGGGGTGGTGAGTAGGTGGAGGGAGGAAGTAGTAGCACAGGACAACTGAGACTCATCTTCCTTTACTCCTGTTTCCTGCTGGGCGGGCAGCCCTGGCCTCCCCTGGCACTCTCCTGGAGGCCACTCACTCGGCATCCCTGAGCTTCATGGCTTGGCCAGGCGTGTATCTCCTCTTTCCCTTGGTGAGCACCCACTCACCCTCCCGATCTGGGATCTCAAATAACTCCCTCACCTTTCCTCTCTGGCATTCCCACAGTGTAATTATAAGCTTATTTGGAGGATCATTTGCCTGATGTCTACGTCTGACATCCTGCCAGTCTGGGGATGCCTTGATGGTGGGGCCTGGCATCCCTTAACTGCTGAGGAAATAGATGTGAAATGAATGAGTGAATGAAGTTGCTCCTTGAGTATTTGCCCAATTTTTCTGCCTGGGCTAGGCCCAGCATGTCCCTACTATAACAGCTGATTGACTCAAGGGTCACAGGCCTCTCAAAGTTCCTTGGAGGTGTGACAGCCTGAGGCCCCAGGGCTCTCAGCTGTGCCCTCAGGAGGATACATCCTGGTTGGCACCTGCTATGCAGAGAACCCTTACTGGCACCTTGGGAAGTGCAGGGCATTCTGCTCCACTCTGCATGGCTTAGGGGGCTTCCTGCTCTCTTAAGCCTCAGTTTCCCGAACTTTATCCAGGTGTTAGCCTGGACAATCTCTAACAATAACAATATCAGCAGTATCAACAATAAGTTAATGAGTCGTGTTCATAAAGCTCTTTCTCTGTGCCAGGCACTTGCTGGGCTGAGCAGTTTACATGTGCCATCTCATTTAAAAAGATGTCTTCTTTGTTTTGATATAATGTTAGTCTTACAGAAGAGTTACAAGAGGAGTACAAAAAAGTGCTGCATGCCCTTCACCTAGATTCTGTGGATGTTAACATTTGACCATTCTGTGTGGCCCTTTTCCCTTTCTGTGTGTGTAAATGCAGTTTTTCCTGAACTGTTGAAGAGTAGCTTGCAGACTTGATGCCTTTCACTCCTAATACTTCAGTGTGTCTTTCTTCAAAACAAAGAATCCTCTTTCTTGTTCTCTCTCTTTTTGGGGCTTAAACAATAAAAATTTATTTCTCACAGTTCATGCTGAGAGTCCGAGGTCAGGGCACCAGCGTGGTGAGGTTCTGATGAGGGCTCTCTTCTTGCCTCGCAGGTGGGGAGAGCAGGAATTCTCTTATTTTCAACTAAGTACAAGGATGAAAATAGAAAACCAACACTACAATATTATCTAACCTGTACACCTTTTGTAAATTGTCCCCGTAATTACCCTTATAGCAAATGAAAATCTGAAGGCCCCCCCTGGCGTTCGGTCCCTGTGTCTTCTTCATCTCCCTTAATTTGCATTTGCTCCTGATTCTTTTTTTTTTTTTGAGACAGAGCCTCAAGCTGTCACCCTGGATAGAGTGCCGTGGCATCACAGCTCACAGCAACCTCCAACTCCTGGGCTCAAACGAGTCTCCTGCCTCCGCCTTCCAAGTAGCTGGGACTACAGGCGCCCGCCACAACGCCCGGCCATTTTTTTTTGGTTGGAGCCGTCATTGTTGTTGGGTGGGCCCGGGCTGGATTCGAACCCGCCAGCTCAGGTGTACGTGGCTGGCGCCTTAGCCTGCTGAACCACAGGCGCCGAGCCCTTTTATCATTTCTTAATTGAGGAAAAATTCACATAGCATGTAATTCACCATTTTAACCATTTAAAATCACACAGTTCAATGCTTTTCAGTATATCCACCATATTGTACAACCACCATTAGTATCTAATTCCAGAATGTTTCCATCACCCCAGAAAGGTACCTGCATATTACTCATCAGTCACACTTCTCCTCCACCCCTGTTCCCTGGAAACTATAATACTAATCTACTTCCCATCTCTATGGGCCTGCCTGTTCTAGACATTTTGTATACGAGTGGTTACTGCGAAAGTTTTGAGGCAGACTGCGTTATGGTCCATTATTTTATTTCCAAGAAAGACAGTCGACAGGGTCCCTTCTGATTCCCTCATGCAAGTTTCATCTTGCTTGGCTCATCAGTGTTGCTGGGAGGGCTTCTTTTGTTTCCATCTGTGCAGATTTTTTTTTTTTTTCTCATTATGGAGCACTTCCTTCCACATCTGTGCAGATTTTATGTTTCTTGATTTTTGTGTATCTCAAAACTTTCATAATGACCCACATATCAGACCCTCATTCCTTTTTGTGGCTGAATAATATCCCACTGTTTGGATATACCACATTGTTTTTGTCCGTGCATCCATTGGTAGACATTTGCATTGTTTCCATTTTCTGGCTATTATGAATAATGATGTTCAGAACATTCATGTATGAGAGTGTGTGTGTGTGTGTTTAATTCTGTTGGAAATTCTGCTTTTAGGAGTGGAATTTCTGGGTTATATAGCAACTTTATCTTTTTTTTTGAGACAGAGCCTCAAGCTGTCACCCTGGATAGAGTGCTGTGGCATCGCAGCTCACAGCGACCTAATTCCTGGGCTCAAGTGAGTCTCCTGCCTCCGCCTCCCAAGTAGCTGGGACCACAGGTGCCCACCACAACGCCCGGCTATTTTTTGGTTGCAGCCGTCATTGTTGTTTGGTGGGCCCAGGCTGGATTCAAACTCGCCAGCTCAGGTGTACGTGGCTGGCACCTTAGCCGGCTGAGCCACAGGGGCCGAGCCACGGCAACTTTATCTTTAATGATTTGAGGAACTGCCAAACTCTTTTCCATAGTAGCTGCATCATTTTACATTCCCGTCAGTAATGTACGAGGGTCCTGATTTCTCCATGTCCTTTTCAACACATGCTATGTGCAGGGTTGTTTTTTTTTATTATAGCCACCCTAGTGAGAGTGAGGTGATATCTTGTCATAGTTTTTTTTTTTTTTTTGTAGAGACAGCGTCTCACTTTTTCGCCCTCGGTAGAGTGCCGTGGCGTCACACAGCTCACAGCAACCTCCAACTCTTGGGCTTAGGTGATTCTCTTGCCTCAGCCTCCTGAGTAGCTGGGACTACAGGTGCCCGCCACAACGCCCGGCTATTTTTTTGTTTTGCAGCTCAGCTGAGGCTGGGTTTGAACCCGCCACCTTCGGTATATGGGGCCGGCGTCCTACTCGATGAGTCACAGGTGCCGCCCCTTATCATAGTTTTGATTTGCCTTCCCCTAATGACTAATGGAGCTGAGTATCTTGATCATGTGTTTATTGACTACTTGTATAACTTTTTTGGAAAAATGTCTGTTCAATTCCTTTGTCCGATTTTAAATTAGGTTGTTTGTTTTTATGTTGTTAAATTGTAAGAGTTTTTTTGATGTAATCTGGATACTAGGCTTTTATCAGAGAAATTATTTGTAAATGTGAGTTATCTTTTCACTTTCTTGGTAGTGTCATTTGATGCACAAAAGTTTTTAAATCTGATGAAGGCCAAGTTACTTAGTTTTTTTTCTTTTGTTGCTTGTGTTTTTGGTACCAAAGAATATAAGATTTGAACCTTTGTAGAATGCCCCTCGGCTTGGGTTTGTCCGAGATCACCTCATGAATGGTTTCAGGTTACATACTGTTTCATTTAATTATCCCACAACCCATGGTGAGAGGCAGTTATCTCTATGTGAAATATGGGAAATTGGCTTCCTGGGGTCTTGGCCAGTATGTGGCTGAGCTGGTCTTGGACCAGGCTTGCCCAACAACAGGCCTTGGTTCCTGAGCTCAGTGGGCTTAGGCTCTTCGTATCCTGGCCTCTAGGGTTGTTTGTCACTTCTGCTGCTTGTAGGTTTGGGTTTCAGGTAGCAGTAGCACTTCTGTGTCCCCTGCCTAGAAGCTGGTGGGATAGGTGGAGTCTTAAGCCTGCCCCACCCCACCTAGCAGTTGCTCTGTCTCCTACCCCACTCTGGGCTGGGGACACTTCTTTGGAGGAAGGAATGTGGCTAATGCTCCCCTACTGGTCCCTTCTCCAGATGGGTGTTTGTGATAAAGAAGGGTTACCAAGATGTGGACACCTCCCTGCAGAGTGCTGTTGTCACCAAAGTCAAGGGCGTGGCCTTTACTAACAGCTCGGAGCTCGGGGAGCGGCTCTGGGATGTTGCCGACTACGTCATACCATCTCAGGTTGAGACCCCACCTGGCACTGGGGCCCTGGCTGGCAGGGTCTGGCGTGGGGGGAGACACGTGGGAAGCTGCTCAGATACCCAGGGACCTCCAGCCATCATCTCCCTTGGCCTTGGACAGCTGCTAGGGCTTGCAGATGGCCACCCTGTCTAGATCCTACTTTCCATGCTAAATCCTTGCCCTCTTTGACTGTGTCTTGCATCACCATTCTGTTCCCAACAGTCTGAGTCTGGGGTCATTATGAGTCAGGTAGCCTGGTACAGAGAACCCCCTTATATGTCATTGTCCCTGGTAATAGTTCCCCAGCCCATTCACAGTTGGCTGGGACCAGGGAAGCTCCATTACTGCCACTACTTCCTCCAGACTCAGCTTGGATCCCGGGACTAAAGTCAGAAGAGTGATCTGTGTAAGGGGGGCAGTTGGGGTTTGTGGGCCTGGAAGAGACCTAACAAAGGATCTGCCTGGGGTCCCTGGGGTCGGCAAGGAGATGGGTGGAGTCCAATAATTTTATGGCCTCATTGTCCCCAACACTTAGACAGAGGCCACACCCCTTGCCAGGCAGCCTGGGAAGGAGGGTCCCCAGCAGGGCAGGTTGCTTAAAGCCGCTCTGGTTCCTCAGGGAGAGAATGTCTTCTTTGTGATCACCAACATGATCGTGACCCCCAACCAGCGGCAGAAGACCTGTGCTGAGGTTCGATTTGGTGTGGGGCAGGGGTAGGGGGTGGGAGAGCCACTGGCAGCAGTCGAGGTCAGCACCCTCCTGAGGAAGGGCTTTCTGTCCACTCCAGGGGTCCTGGGGGCTGTGTGCACGGAGCACCATTCCCACGCTGTTTGGGGAGAAGCAGGTTCTCAAAGGGTATATGGGCCCAGCCCTGGGAAGAACCCCTCTTCTAACCTCTGGGGGGCACCTGACTCTGGGCTGGGGGAGACACCCTCACTCAGGTGCCTCTTCTCCCTTGGCAGAGGGAAGACATTCCTGATGGCATGTGCTCTAACGACAGCGACTGCCATCCTGGGGAGGCTGTTATAGCTGGACATGGTGAGGGCCTGGAATGGCTGGGGCTGGAGTGGGGGGGCAAAACAGGACTTGGAGCAGGAGGGTCTTGCCATTGTCCCTGTTTTACCCCTGCAGGAGTGAAGACTGGCCGCTGCCTGCGGGCGGGGAACTTGACCAGGGGCACCTGTGAGATCTTTGCCTGGTGCCCGCTGGAGACAGACTCCAGGCCAGTGTGAGTGGCTGCAGCCTCAGGTCCCCGAGGCATTTCCTAGTCCTGGACAGTGAATCCCAGTGGGAGGGCGGAGACGGCCCACTCTGGAGCCTCATTCCGAGGGAGAAGTCAGCATGTCCCAGAGAGACCTGAGGAGCAGATTAGCTGTCTTTGGCAAAGGTGCCAAGGGACCGAGGGAGCAGGCCTAGGCTTTGTCACAGGCCTTGGGGAGGCCCAGGAGGGGCAGGCAGGGCCTCCTGGATAGGCTGCTCTGGGTTGGTTTTCAGGGAGCCATTCCTGAAGGAGGCTGAAGACTTCACCATTTTCATAAAGAACTTCATTCGGTTCCCCAAATTCAACTTCTCCAAGTATGTGGGGCTTGGCCACTAGGGACTGGGAGGTGGGTCCTTGGTTCATGGTTTGGACCCCTGAGGGCCTGGGCTTGCCCTCCTTGTGTTGTGCATGCCCATGTGTGCTTGTGCATGAATGGGTGGTGACAATGGGGCGTCCCTTCCCTTGCTGAGGACTGGAGCAGGATATCAGCTGAGGAGAATGGTTAGGACTCGGGTTGGGTGAGGGACCCAGGGGCTCTGGGGTCAGGCCCAGCAAGGCTCACCCTCGTCTCCCTGGCTGTGCATGGCTTCTACCCAGGAACAATGTGATGGACATCAAGAACAAATCTTTCCTGAAATCCTGTCGCTTTGGCCCCAAGGACCACTACTGTCCCATCTTCCAACTGGGGTCCGTGATCCGCTGGGCGGGGAGCACCTTCCACGATATGGCCCTGGAGGTTGGTGCTGTGGCTCAGGGAGCCCTCCCTAGGGCTGGGGGCTGTGGACCGGGGCTCTGCAACGAAGGGGGGTGTGTGTGGAGGCGGACTGGTGGGCCAGGGGCCCTGCAAAGTCACCTACCCCAGGGACTCAACAGTTTTCAGAATCGGCTGTGACACACAGCTGGGCTGCATTAGGGCTTGGGCATCAGTGAGGGACAGACGAGGCATCAGCTGGACTTGGGCCAGAAAGACCCCCATGGGCACATCCTGGCCTTTATGCAAAGTGCCTGTCATAAAAGGTGCTTGCTCTGAGTAGTTCTCTTCTCTCCTGGAGCTGGGATGATGTGATTCTCACGGACACTTGAGGGGTTGAGTTAGAACCTTCTGGAAGGGTGGTCCAGCAGGGCTGACCTCTTGCCTGAGCACTTCCTTGTCTTGTCCAGCTCTTGTAAAGAGCTGGCCTGTGACTTCTTTCCATTTCTAGGGAGTTCGTGTGCTGACCCTTGTCTCTCTCTTATCAAGGGTGGTGTGATAGGAATTCATATTGAATGGAACTGTGATCTTGATAAAGCTGCCTCTGAATGCAACCCTCACTATTCTTTTAGCCGTCTGGACAACAAACTCGCAAAGTCTGTCTCCTCCGGGTACAACTTCAGGTAACTGCGTGTCCCCCTGACCACATGGCATGACCATCCCTGGGTGCCAGCACTGTGACACTCCTTCCTGGGGTGGGCATCGGAGCAGGAGGTGCAGGGAGAGAGGCTGACGAGAAGAGTGGATCCAGGGGGGTGGCCCAGGACAGCGGGCAGAAGTGTCTCCTCTTGCCCTGTTCATGCTGTAAAGCTAAGGCTGGGCTTCTCTGCTGGGTCACTTCCAGCAGTGCCTTAATGGCCCAGGAGTTGGGCTGGAGTACGGTGGGAAGGCCCTGTCCCCGTGGGGAATGTGGGGTAGGGATATCAGAGATCTGGATGAGTCTCTGCACTTGGCTCAGTGGAAGGGCTTGCAGCCCTGTCCGAGTGTCAGGGTCCTGGGAGTGCTTGCAGGTTCCCCAAACAGCCAAGTCTGTGCTGCCAAAGAGGGAAGGCCGGGCAGGCTGAGGCTTCCCTGGGTCTGTCTCCCCCAGGTTTGCCAGATACTACCGGGACGAGGCTGGGGTGGAATTCCGCACCCTGATGAAAGCCTATGGGATCCGCTTTGATGTGATGGTTAATGGCAAGGTGTGTGGGCTGCTTCCCCCATTCTGAGGCTGGGCAGTGTGGGAGGGGGGTGTTGGGTGGGTCCCTGGGACACCACTGTTCACCCTACCTGGCTCACCCACCTGGTCTCTGCCTTTTAGGCAGGGAAGTTCAACATCATCCCCACCATCATCAACGTGGGCTCTGGGCTGGCACTCATGGGTGTTGTGAGTACCTCTCTCCTCCCTCCCTGCTTCCTCTCTGATCTGGCAGCCCCACTGGTGGGGGAAGGGGGTGACCGCCCAGGAGGAATATGTCCTGAGGCCCAGAAGGAGTGAGACCAGCAAGATCAGAATCATAGGGGTAAAGAGGGCTTTCTGGGATTTCGTGCCCTGCCAGCTGCCCCCAGCGGGCAGTGACGGCCTGAGTTTTTCTTTCCAGAGCCGGAGAGGCGCCCGCCTGCAGCTCTGGAGCCCCTGGTGAGTCTGGGTCAGTCCCCAGCCCAGCTGTGGGCTGGATCCTGGCTCAGCCCTTGAGCTTCTAATGTCTCCATCTCCACTTTTGCTGGAAGAGGGCAGGATCCAGCTACACACAGGGTTCCCTAACCTCAGCACTGTTGACATTTGGGGCCAGATAATTCTTGATTATCTTAAACGCATCCTTTGATGTGCTTAAACATCCTGCAACACACAGGACAGCCTCCTGTGCCTTCTAAGATGTTTAAGCACATTCCCAGCCTCTACCTACTGATGGCAGGAGCCCCAGCCCTGCAGTTATGATGACTTGAGAACGTCTCCTGGGGAGCAAACTCCGCCTGGTGGAGAACCAGGCTGAGAGTATGGAAGGCAAGAAGGGCAGCCTAATTCTCCCTAGAGGTGGTCCTAGGTGGGGCTGGAAGGCTACACAAGAGGAAGTAGTGGCTGAGGACAGGGTAAGGTTTCTTCTTTTTATTCAATTTTCTTTTTTGAGACAGAGTCTCATTCTGTTGTCCTGGGTCAAGTGCCATGGCCTCATCATAGCTCACAGCAACCTCAAACTCCTGGGCTCAAATGATCCTCTTACTGCAGCCTCCCGAGTAGCTGGGACTACAGGCGCCCCTCATGATATCTTGCTAGTTTTTCTATTTTTAGTATAGACAGGATCTCATTCTTGAACTCCTGAGCTCAAGCAATCCACCTGCCTCAGCCGCCCAGAGTGTTAGGACTACAGGTGTGAGCCACTTTACCCAGCCCAAGGTTTCTTCTGAATCTGTAGTGGCCCTTTGTACTTCCAGAAGTTTTTTAAAGACATGGGAGTCCTCAGTGGGTGTCTCTTGCCCATCCCAACAAGTCCCTTTCTAAGGTTTCTGGCAGCTTCTCCCCTCATTCCTCTGTGTGTACAGCCCAAACAACCCCATTGGGGGATTCTGTCAGGCCCGAGGACTGATGTTTTATGAGGCCAGGAAAATTGTGTCCTGTCACAGGACTCAGAGGCCTTGTTGAGAGGTGTTTGGTAGAAGTGAGCCCCAAATGGCTTCCTCCTGACCCAGACAGTCATTGTCGGGGACCCTGGATGTTTGCGTATATGACTGTCTTAGAGAGGGGCTGCCTTCAGGCATCATGTGCTTGTGATGGGTGTAAAATCAGAACACAGGCCATCTGAGGGATAGGCCCATGAGAGGAGGGTAATGATGCAGGGAACAGTGTAGTAGGGGCTGGTGTGGAGGCTGTTCTCTGTGGAACAAGGAATTGACAAGTAATGTTTTTGACATCTGGGGGAAAATGGTGTGCAGCACCAAGGGTCAAAGGTCCAGGGTCGCCTGTTAGCTCACCCACCACACCGTCCCCACCTCGGTCCCCCTTCTCAGTGGGGCCTCCACTCTTGGGTTGTGGGTGGCATCGCCCTCTGGTGGAGGAGATGGGCATTTGCACAACCTGCTCTGGTCAAGAGGAGAGTGTTCAGGTGCGACTGGGTCCCAGCTGGGGTGGCTCAGGCCTCACTGTCTTCCCTTGATACTGCTATTGCATCTTCATTGGTCAGGTTCAGAGCCCTTCCAATTCTTCTCACGCTGACCACCAGGGGGATCTTTTTATGTCTCAACTCTGATGAAAGGTAGCATCTTTCTTTTACCTAAAGGATTAGGTCCAAGGCCTTGAATGCTTTTTTTTGAGACATAGTCTCACTCTGACACCCAGGTTAGGGTGCTGTGGCATCATAGCTCACAGCAACCCCAAACGCTTGGGCTCAAGTGATCCTCTTATCTCAGCCTCCCAAATAGCAGGGGCTACCACCACGCCTGGCTAATTTTTCTTTCTTTTTTTTTTTTTTGAGACAGAGCCTCAAGCTGTCTCCCTGGGTAGAGTGCTGTGGCATCACTGCTCACAGCAACTTCAAACTCCTGGGCTTAAGCGATTCTCTTGCCTTAGCCTCCCGAGTAGCTGGGACCACAGGCGTCCGCCACAATGCCCGGCTATTTTTTTGGTTGCAATTGTCATTGTTGTTTGGCAGGTCCGGGCTGAATTTGAACTTGCCAGCTCTGGTGTATGTGGCTGGCGCCTTAGCCACTTGAGCCACAGGCGCCAAGCCAATTTTTGTATTATTAGTAGAGACAGGGTCTTGCTCTTGCTCGGGCTGGTCTCGAACTCCTGAGCTCAAGCAATCCATGTGCCTTGGCCTGCTAGAATTACAGGTGTGAGCTGCTGCACCTGGTCAGAAACTTTTTTTTTTTTCTTTTTTGAGACAGAGCCTCAAGCTGTCACCCTGGATAGAGTGCTGTGGCATCACAGTTCACAGCAACCTCCAATTCCTGGACTCAAGCGAGTCTCTTGCCTCAGCCACCCAAGTAGCTGGGACTACAGGCACTCGCCACAACGCCCGGCCATTTTTTGGTTGCAGCCGTCATTGTTGTTTGGCAGGCCCGGGCTGGATTCGAACCCTCCAGCTCAGGTGTACATGGCTGGCGCCTTAGCCTGTTGAGCCACAGGCACCAAGCCCAGAAACTTTCTAAGATGCTTTCTAGACTGGTCCCCAGCCACCTCTCCAGAAGGGTCTCTCGTTCTTCCCCCACAGGCCCTGTGACATTTCCCAGGCATGACAAGCTTGTTCCTCCCCAGGCTTTCCTTGCCTTGTATAAACTATTCAGCCCTCAAGAATCAGCCCAGTTGTCCTTCCCAGGCTGAGTAAAATTCTATCTTCTCTCTGCTGCTGTTCCCTTCCTCTTCATAGGATATGTCACTGGGTCATAATTTACATGCCTGTCCCCTGTACCGGGGAGGGTCCCCAAGGATCTTCCTTGCCTATGTCCTCCCTGCACCCCAGTGCAGCCCTGGGCCTGTGGTGGGTGCTCAGGAATGACTGGATGGGCTGGGATGGTCTCTTGGCTCAGTGGTGCTACTGTCTAACTTTGGCTCTGTTGGAGACCAGGTTTGTGGCCTTGGACAGGGTGCCCCTTTCTGAGCCCTGTTCCCTCATCTGTTAAATAGGGAAGGTGCTGCCTCCCTCCTAGGCTTTTGCAGGATCAAATGACATGAATTGTGTCAGGTAGCCAGGAAGTCTAGGATTCTGAGTCAGGGACCCCAACTCTTTTGCAGGGGGCTTTCTTCTGTGACCTGGTACTCATCTACTTAATCAAAAAGAGTGGGTTTTACCGTGACAAGAAGTACGAGGAAGTGAGGTCAGTCATGCTTCCTCCCCAGCGGCCTAAGGGGAGCCCCTCCCTGGCTGAGACCCTTTACCCTGATTTGATATTGGTGTTTGGAGTGCAGGGCAGGGGCTGAAGTGCTGGGAGGGGGAATGTGCTAGTAAATGCTCTACAGAGCTGAACTGAGCCTTGGAGCAGCTGGCAGAAGGACAGGCTGCCGCGGCCTTGGCATGAAAGACCTGTGCACAGGCTTTGCCACTGTCTCTCAGTGTGGTTTTGGACAAGTCTCAGAGCTTCTCAGGCCATGATCTCTCTATCTGGAAGACAAGAGACTTGGCTTACATATGGTGCTTCCAGGTCCACTCCTTAGACATGGTGATCCCGGTGGGTGGGGGTTGGCGAAAGCTGAGTGGTAAAGGAAAAGGAAACGGATTTTTCCCACTACAGGACCCTTTCCCCAGGGTTTCTGGGGTGGGTGCATCTTCACTGCAGCAGAAGACAGCATGAGTGGGCAGCCCCAGTGTGTGGGGGTGGGCAGAAAGGGAGGTCTCTGGCTTTCTGGAGGAATGTGGTCAGGATGGGGAATGGGTAGACCAGGGGTCCTCAAACTACGGCCCACGGGGTCCTCAACTACATGACTTGGTGTGAATTGTATTTTACTTCAAAATAAGATATGTGGGCTCGGCACCTGTGGCTCAATGGGCTAAGGTGCCAGCCACGTACACCTGAGTTGGCGGGTTTGAATCCAGCCCGGGCCTGCCAAACAACAATGACGGCTGCAACCAAAAAATGGCCAGGCATTGTGGCGGGTGCCTGTAGTCTCAGCTACTTGGGAGGCGGAGGCAAGAGACTCGTTTGAGCCCAGGAATTGGAGGTTGTTGTGAGCTGTGATGCCACAGCACTCTATCCAGGGTGACAGCTTGAGGCTCTGTCTCAAAAAAAAAAAAAAAAAAAAGATATGTGCAGTGTGCATAGGAATTTGTTCATAGTTTTTTTTTTTTAAACTATAGTCCGGCCCTCCAACGGTCTGAGGGACAGTGAATTGGCCCCCTGTTTAAAAAGTTTGAGGACGCCTAAAGGGTTTCTATTTTGATGAATTCCATCCTATTGAGTTTTAGTTAAGTGCTATATTTGAAGGGTCCTAGTTATTTTTAATTGAATAACACTGTGAATAAAATGTCATAGTGAAATGTGAGGCTCCAGTTGATCATACCTCCCTCCAGAGAGAATTTACTTTTGTAGGTGTCAGAAGGATAGGTTAGGAAAAGATGACTTTATTCCAGCGCTTGAGTGGTCAGCATCTGGGCTTCGGGAACTGTGAGAATCAGGTTTTCAGGCTCACTCTTATTCCCATGGTATAACTTGTTGAGATCCCAGTGTTAAGCTTGAGCTATTTACCAGGGCTCTTTCTTCCAAGGCAAACCTGAATTTCAAAGCTCCTTTGAGTATCTTTGAGTATTCCAAAAACTTAAGTCAGCTTTTCAGCTTCCCAGATAAGGTTTTTAATTTAGCAAATGCCTGAATGGGAAAAGGTTTACCAAATACTTATTTTCTGGGCTACCTCCTCTCTGGAATATCAGCTCCACAAATTCTTACTGTCTAACAAATCCAATTGCTCCTTCCCGATTGTATTTTTGTTCTAAATGAAGAACACTCTGAAATAAATGAATTGGTCACTTCTGGGAATGGACTTCCTATATTATGATAGAAAAACCCAAGGAAAAAAGCTTTGAATATTAAGCCTGTTTCATTTTCTTCCAAACTGCATATATTTTCAAAAAAACCCTGGGACAAGATTGCTGTAAACATGCACACACAAAGCAAGTTCTTACTCAAGACCAATGCACTGGTACATGAACTGTCCACTTCTAAGGGTCCCCTTCGTTCAAACTGACTGTTGGATAAGTTACTCAACCTGTGCATCCTCGTCAATATTTGTGAGGAGAAATATTTTTACTACCTATGTCATAGGTAGCTATGAGAATCTAAATAAAAAAACAAGAATATATTTAGAAAAGTACTGAAAGTGGGGCACTGTTAATAAACTAACAAAGAAAAATAACCATCAGGGAAAAAAGAAAGAGCACAGCACACAACTACCCCTTTGTCTGATGAACAGCTGCATACCAGTGGGGGGTCAGGGACTGGCCCCACCATGGTTTTGTTGTTGAATATTTGTTTATGCAGGGAGTTTTGATTTCAGCACTTAGGACTTTTGTTCTTAGACCCTTATCCGCCCATCTGTGACACTTTCACATGTCAGCACTCTTGGATCAGGCATTCTTGATGCTTTTCTTATTGGCAGCAACAAATTGTAGTCTCTTTTCCAGGAAAAGCCAGCATTCTATTTTTTCCTAAGTGTTGTTCATAGTGAAATTAGTAAGCAGTGCATTTGTGTTTGGTGAAGATCAAGGTATGTATGACTGAAAATACAGAATATCTGATAATTCTATAAATCCATTTGTCAAGCAATGACTGACTTTTTTTCTCACAATACGAAAATGGTGAAGAGACAATATAATTTGTCAGTAGCTAAGACAGAAGAAGAGCTAATGGTGTCAAATTTTGAAGCAAACGATGAGGAAATTTTCAGTAATTCAGATAGTGAACAAGAAGAATTCACAGAGGTGGAACATGAAATTTTTCATTAGGAGGAAGGGAGTAAAGATGAAGGAGATGGTGATGACAATGAAGAAAAAGAAATGCAAAATACAGCAGAGCCCAAGAGAAGACCACGCCCAGCCCAGAACGGAACAGCCTATGGCTCAGAAGGTGGCACCAATGGGCATGATACGGAACTCACAGCAATAAAGAAACCGGGGACCACTCCTACGGTGCATCTTACAAGGGTACATGTGAAATTTACTAAATGTAGACTACAAATGTCTGAACACAATAAATAAGAAAATGCCGTGAAGGCTATCTTAACCAGTTTGATGAAACTATTTCAGATTGTATATAAAACCAGAACATTGTACCCCATGATTGCACTAATGTACACAGTTATAATTTAATAAGAAAAAGAAATAGGGAGAAGACAATCGGCTAATATTATGAGGCCTCAGCCAGGAGTACCATCAGGAATAGAACCCAAAACTCCACTGGATGCTTTCCAACTATTTATTGATAAATGAAATTGTGGATGTAATTATCAGGTATATGAATCAGAAACTACACTTAGCTAAGGAGTTATGAAAGGACATATTCATCCAAAAATCTAGAAATTTCGTAAAAGAAGAAATATTAGGACTGGAATTCTTCTAAATTGTGCTATGTATTGGCAAAATAAAGACAGTATCTGAGATCTTTTCAGTGAAGAGAATTTTCCAGGTGACCCTTCCATGTTTTCAGAACACAGAATGCAGGTCCTACTGAAATACCGACCTTCTGATGACGCAACGCGTGAAGCTCACAGACAGCGTAAGTTTGCCCAGTTCAAGAGCTTTAGAATATGGTTGTACATAAGCTCTCACTTACTACAGTCCTCACGAGTCTGTCACTCATGAGGAACTGGGCATTGTCCATTCAGACTTTACACACCAACTAAATGTGGGAAGTATGGAATTCCAGTGAGTCTTTTGTGTGATTCTTCTACAAACTACTATTTTGAGGCAGAGACATATGCAATTTCCCTTTTGGGAAATTGTAATCGTGGTTAAAGACTGGATCAGTCTGGAAGAAGTATTACCATGGACAGGAAGTTTACCTTCATCACCCTGGCTTTTGACTTGCTCCAAAAGAACATTATTTACAGTGATAAAAGGGATTTGCCTCTAGAACTCAGGCCAACATTGATGAAAAACTCCCCATCTGGTACATATAGTAAATGTGCCTCCCTCCTTATGTGACATTAATAAGTTATGTTCCACAGACAGGAATGGTAGTTAAAGTACTTTCCACACAGCATGAGGCTCCCAACGTGACAGATAACAAGCCTGATGTGATCCATTTTCATAATGCTACTTACACAGGTGTTGACGTACCTGAGGTGTTCCTGTCACAGAGGAACCTGGAGTTGGCCCCTGGTGGTTTTAACATTGCTGACACTGCAGTACACAATTTCTGTGTGATTTAGTGGGGATAAATAGCCACTGGTCACCATTCCCTTCTAAAACAATCGGGAAGAAAATACTTTTTAAGATTTGACATGACCACTCTGTGAAGGGGACATAAGAGGCTGCACCCCAAATGCATGTGGTCTCCACAAAAAATATACAACAGCAATGAATCTTTGTGGACACGAGTGTTATCAAGGAAAGGGCAGAGTAACCAGAGGAACGGTTCATCTGAACCAAAAGGAAGAGTTAGGAGACAAGCAGTGAGAAGCTGCTCAAAGAAAGGTCACTGCTAGCTTTGTCTCCATGGGAGAGACCAGAATACAGGAAGGCATGAGGTGAATGCAGCAAACATTATCTGTCCCAGCCACAAATCCAAAGAAGAAAATATAAAAAGAAAATGCAGAGAATGTGATGGAAGTGTTATTAAGTTATACGTAAAATATATAGGGGTATTTTTGGTGAAATTATAATACTATTTATTCTGGGGTCAGTGATTGACCCCATTAGTATTCCCAGGCACTGAATTGGCACTGACATGAGACTACTATCTACCTTTGTTTTTAAGATTAACCACCCAAGGAGTTTGTTTGAACAGTACGTAAAAAGAACTGAAAAGACAGAAGGAACTTGACCCTTCCCCCAAAAGAACTGAAAAGACAGAAGGAACTTGACCCTTCCCCCGGCTCTGGCTTTCTCTAGACCACATTCCAAGGACCCTAATAAACCAGCCTCACAGAGAATTAAAAAAGGGAGACTCTGCAGCCACTTCTCAGCTGCCTTCTAACATCTGCTGGCAGCAGGAACTACTTTTTGTTTATTTGTGTGTTTTCCTTTGTCCCAATAAAACTCCCTAGCCTTTCACCCTAGGGCAACACTCTCCCCGTAACAGTAAGCTGATATGTCTACTAGTATTAAAATAAACATTAATGTAAGTAGCATCTTCAACCACATTTTCCTAAAGCCAGTTCCATGGCTTACACTGGAAATTTCTCTCTTGAGTTTGTCACTTCTGGTCACTCTGCCTCTAGCTCCCCTATTTTGTTCTCAGTCTTTGCTGGGTAAGAACTTAACTCCTCACTAACAGCTGCAGCGTGCTTGCTCTGCTCTTTCAAGGTATTTCCACATCATTCTCAACATTACCTTGTTATTTTAAGGTGTTTTCAAAACGTGTAATATCATAGATAGCAACATAGAAACATAACAACCTGATCAACCTGATTCCATTGATTTCATTTAAAAAATGAAAGCACAGGCTGAAACTCTTTTAGAATGCCTCAGAATTAGTTCCAGCATGCCCCCAATCATTGTCATCTATTCTTCATTTTCTGCTCAAAAACTAGAGTTATGTGAACCAAAATGAAATCATAAGCTGCCCCCTAGCTGAGTAGACCCTTTCTTGGCTGAGGGGATCCCTGAAAACTAGTTGCCAGCCTTGAGAAGGGAGGTCAGGTACACTCATCATGACCCCCTGCCTTCTTGGAGACATCCTTTGTGACTCAGTAACAGGCCTAAGGCTTTGCAATGCAAACTTGCAGGCCCTCAATTTACAGAACAAATCACTTGAGTCTGAGTATTTGGTCAGTGGTTAATCTCTGGTTAACAGACTTCTTTATCTCAACTTAAAACATTCCAAGCCTTTAGGCCAATGGTTCTCAACCTTCCTAATGACTGGATGTATCTTCTTCATTGTTACAAAGGGGTCACGACCCACAGGTTGAAAACCACTGCTTTAAGCAAAGCTTCATTTATTTAACCAGTTACAAATAAGTCTTTAAAGTCACTTATAACCTATAAGCCCCTGTCCCCTTTGAAATGCCTCATATATTGATATATGATTTTATATGCCTTTCATATATTGATATATGATTTCACATGTAATTCCTTTCATATATTGATACATGATTTTACGTGTAATTCCTGCCTCCCTCAAATGGATAAAACCAAACTGTAACCCAACCTCAGGGAGTCCACTTGCTCAAGGCTTCCTGGGCATGGCTCCAGATTTCACATGTAATTCCTTTCATATATTGATTTGTGATTTCATTTATTGATACATGATTTTAAGTGTAATTCCTGCCTCCCTCAAATGGATAAAACCAAACTGTAACCCAACCTCAGGGAGTCCACTTGCTCAAGGCTTCCTGGGCATGGCTCCAGGCCAGGGTCCTCAAGTTTGGCTCAGAATAAATCTCTTTAAATTATTTTACAGAGTTTTGCTTCTTTTCCACTAACAGTTACATCTTTTAGAGATTTACCTTAATCTGAATATTCCAGATACACTTCTTTATGTCTGAAACTCTTTGACTCACATAGGATTCACTCTCTTAGCAAAAGCTTGCTGGGGCAGGGAATGAGCATAGCGTGCAGGGAAGAGGCTCTGGGAGAATAGCATTGAGATACACCCCAGCCTTCTCCAGGAGAACACTTTCTCGATAACCGGAATGCCCCCTGAAATCTGAGACTTTTTGCCTCCAATCATAAACAATTTAACACACAGTGAAAAGAATAAAACATCTCAGTTGGCCACTGGAGGAAAATCTATTCCACAGGTAAAAGAGAATGCCAGAATCATTCTGGGTACAATACATTTTACAGTATCCATCCATCCATCCATCCATCCATCCATCCACGTGAGGCAGCTGCTGCCTCTAATTAGGGCAAATCAGCCATGTGCTCCCCTGTCTCAGGGGAGACAAAAAGAATTGTTTCAAATCCCTTAACCAGAATCCAGGTTGAAACATACTTGGTAGTTCCTATATAAGACAATTTACCACATTTACAGTAAGAGCTATTTAACTTTCTCAAGTTAATATGCTACTTTATACAATAAACTACCAATGTTTTAAAAGGAAATTAAAATATTTCCTTTTATACATTAGCCTTACCCTTACTGTGTAAAGTAGGAACACTCCAAAGCAATTTTTACTTTTAAGCAATTCCTTGTAATTAGGAACTTAATGAAAACAAAGACATTAGACGAGAGCAAACTATTTTTTCCAGGGGAGATATTGAGGCCTGCCTTCGCTTGCATTAGTAAGATTTATTAGAAACATGGTTAAATAAGAATTTTTCATATTGGACCATCTGACAAAAGACAAAATCTCTAAGGGCTTGCCCTGCCAATCTCAACTCTGAAATGTTTGAATAAGTAAGGACCCAAATAAAAGCCTGGCATTCTGTTTTCAGTTCACTCTAGTACACAGGACGCAACAGTTCCTCCAAGCTGGGCATGGTGCCAGGGGCAGACAGTCTGGAGACCAGCCCAGATAAAAGGAGGGAAATACAGTGTGACTATGGGCAACCCCGCCGTCTACATATTTTGAGAAGTATCTATCTGTGGGTGCAAATTCTGGCTCATTAAGTCCGTCATCAAGGTGATGGAACTCTGATAGGGAGCTTTATCTATTTTCACACTGTGGTTCTCTCTCGGGATAGGTCCTTATTCAGAGTAGCCATGCTCCCTCTCCTGTGACAGGACACACCTGCTGTTTGCTTAGTATCCACTCCACTGAGAGGACTCTGAGACTGCACAGAGGCTGGGTGGGTCCATCATTTATGGTGAGCTGCCTAATGAGAATCCTCCACTCTCTGGTATTAGTGAGTATGTCATTTAAGTTTGGGTATGTGACTCTCTCCATAACATGTATAATGTGGATGATGAGCAGAGGATAAAGGTTCCTTTCCCCTTTCAACCTTGAGTTGTAGGGAGGTAAGCGTGAGATTGTCATTAGTCATCTCTCGTGCCATCAGGAGAAACTCTGTCTGACAGTAAAGCCACAACAGCATAAGGGGAAGTGAGCTGAGCTCTGGTTGGCCTGGTTTGAGCCCCTGGATCCAGCTATGCCTGAAGCCCAAAGTCTAACCATCTTTTTTCAACTACACAAGCCAATACATTCCCATTTATGATTAAGCTATATTCACATTTCAGAAACCACAACCAAGCAACTAGACTAGAATACCCTCTATGTCCAACAATAAATAGCACTCTTTGTCAGTTGAGAAGCAACTACAACAAATTAAATTCTAAGGTACCTCCTAAAGATTCCGAGTTTAAACCAGCTTGGTTGCTATATCCTTGAAAATAAAGTGAAACTCTTAAATAGGCAAAGAGATCAAATAAAAGGGTGGGTTAGTCAGAGATAAAATAAAATGTAGTAAAATAAGAAATGCAAGAGGGACAAACATCAAAACAGGCCCCAAAACCCTGTATCTAGCAGGATCAGGTATTATAATTTGGGGAAGGCAATAACTAACTACCCAGGCAGGGTAGCTGAGTGGAGTTCCAAGACAAGGAGCAATGCAAACCATACCTGATGACGGGGAAGGCAGGCAGGAGTCAGTTCACTGAACATTTAATGAGTGCCTTCCAGAGCTAGGCACTTCACTAGGCAAATGAGAGAAGATGAATAACACATGGTCTCAGCCCTCCGCTCCATTGTGGGACACAGGAATTATAACCCAATAATAACCCTGCAAGGATAATAATCATGCTACGCATAGATTACTGTTACAGAAGCACAGAGAAGCCCACCAAGCCTAGACCGAAGCCTCAGGAACTTACATAAACACCACATAGGATATCCTAATAACCTAGAGAAAAACAGCTTTTACTAGTTGTAGGCATCATAGGAAAATAGGCATGAGTGTTTCAAATTTGCTATGATTCTTATGAAATGAAAATCACTCTTCTATTTGCTATAGAATAATATAAAATGTTTCCTTTATTTGGAAATGAAAACAAATAAATCAACCAAAAACACCACTGCTATATCTAATGGGCAAATCTAGCACTACAACTCACAAGTTCTTTGTCTTGCGAAAGCTACTGGCCATCAGCTGTCAGACTCTGGAACTGCCTTGGATGGAGAGAGTTCTCTTGCCAAGGTAATCCACATACAATGACTGCTTAACAGCAGTTTATAAAGACTCAACCTCCTCGCCCCGACTCAGGACAACTCTGAAAGGTCCTCAAAGCTTCAGATGTTTCCCATGGGTCAGCTGAGGGCCTGGCTGGAGAGAGAAACAGGGCTGCTTCCTTCCCTTAAGAGCTCCCATAGGAGGCCTCCTGCATGCTGACCTATAAAAGCATGATGTAGCTACAGACAACTACAGAAGATTCTGGAAAGGCAAGGAAGACTTATTTCTAAATTTCTTCTACTGAAAGATGAAGGGCAAAAATAAGAAGGCACTGCCAAACTCAGCATCAAGGTGAATTTCCCCTGTAACTAAAAAAAAGATAAATCAATAAAAAAAATATGGTTAACCAAATGGTTTCCCTTATCCTTTAGGACTGCGGTCCCGACCCGTGGCTACCAGGCCACACAGCATCATCCCCTGAGCTCTGCCTCCTACCCCATCACTCCCAACTCTGGTCTGCGGAGAAACTGTCTTCCATGAAACTGGTCCCTGGTGCCAAAAAAGGTTGGGACCACTACTATAGGACACATAGGTTTCAGTGGATTGAAAGTTTTTCACAAAATAAAAGCTTTGATCCTAAGAATATCTCACAGGACCTGTGTGGCCATGAAAAGATGAGATGCTTTTCACATGGAGTGTGACTGCTTCACACAAAAAAAATAACAGAACAAATCACCAACTTACGTAAAGCACATTGATTTGGATATTTTTCAGGTTTCCATGAAATCTTCAAAGGTGTCATACGTTAACTCCAGAAGTTATCATATGCAACCTCATGAAATATAACAATTTCAAACACATTTAGCCATATTGTAATTATTTGTTTTATAAAAAGTAATTTCAGAATCCAAATCTATTTTACTTTCATGCTAATTTATAATAGGTTAACACCCAGAAAACATCTCTTCCTCATGAAGCTGAGGGCACACTAAAAAACTCTTTAACAGGATTTCAGAAAGATCTTAACAGGTTCCTCAGGAACTGTTCAAATTAAAGTTTAACAATCTGAAGGGCATGACTTATAGGTCCCACCTATTAAACGGTACTGTCTCTAGATAATCTTTTTTGTTGTTGTTGTTATTAAATCATAGCTGCGTACATTAGTGCAATCAAGGGGTACAATGTGCTGGCTTCATATACAATCTGAAATTTAGTCTCTAGATAATCTTAAGAGGGGAATTTTCTCAGCAAAAGGCCCAGGACTTATGGGTGTGGCTTTTTTTAGTAAAGTGAACCTTGGTAAGATTCACAAGAGACCCACAATATTTTTAAGAAAATTCATCTGAAAGAAACACTGCCAGTTCAGAATAAAATGGAAAGTTCTTGAAAAGATGCCCTTGGGCTACAAAGAGGCTGTAAGTGCTACAGGCAGAAAACAGGTGGGGAAGCTACGAAACAAAACCGGACACTTTTAGAGAAGAGGAAGAATGATTCAGAGAGAAGTCGAGAATTATGGAGAACCATTCCTAGGCAGGGAGATGCAGTCCTAATCTAGTAGCTCCATCAGATGGCAGGTGTTTTTTTCAGAATTCGATGAGTCAGTGCCCTGTTCCATCATTTCTGAACAGGCTCTACATGGCAGTTCTCCTCTGCCTACCCTGCCACCGTATGCGGAGGGGACGGGGCGGGCGGCACATAATTTGTCTCTTTAGTTCACAGGCATTCAGACTAAGAAGATCTACCCCTGGGAAGCTATATAAAGCCACACTGAAGACATCTCTTCTGCCCCTGAACCTGATATTATTAAGTGTTGAGATCCTGGACTCTCACCTGATGTCCTAGTGAATGAGACTTACACTTCTTCGGGGAGGAAGCACGTGTATTTTACATGTGGGTGGGATATAATATGAATGTTTGTACTCGAGACACTGGGTGGACGGTATTTCCTAATCGTGGGCACACCACCAAAATATATCCTGTCACTCAAGCTCTATTTTTTTTTTTTTTTTTTTGAGACAGAGCTCAAGCTGTCACCGTGGGTAGAGTGCCGTGGCATCACAGCTCACAACAACCTCCAACTCGGGCTTAAGAGATTCTCTTGCCTCAGCCTCCCAAGTAGCTGGGACTACAGGCGCCCGCCACAAAGCCCAGCTATTTTTTTAGTTGTAGTTGTCATTGTTGTTCGGCAAGCCCAGGCTGGATTTCAACCTGGCAGCCCTGGTGTGGTGTATGTGTTTGGCACCTTAGCCGCTTGAGCTACAGGCGCCAAACTCTTTAAGTGACACTGACACTCCTCTGCTGAATGGTAAGGTCTGTTTTCCCTCCACTTGAACTTGTGGAGGGAGCCTTAGCAACTTCATTGGAAGTGATGCTGGATGACCCCACGGGCTGGGTCATAATAGGCCGTGCAGTATCCACCTGTCCCTCAGTATCAACTTCTAGATTCCCCACCCCTGGCCTTTGAGACCTCTCTCGTCGAAGCCCCACACGGGATGGAGCAAAGATAATCCATTCCCACTATGCGCTGTCTGAACTCCTCAATTCCTGACAATAGGAACTGTGAGGCATAAAGATTGCCATTTTGAGCCATGCAATAATAGACAACTAATATATGTTTCAGATCTCTGTGCCTCAAAACATTAATAGAAATTCCATGTTCTGTATAATATAATAATGAAAGTTATAATATTGTTTATGCAACAGCTCGATCCAGCCGGTCTCTGAAACATTAGCCTTTAGTGTTGTATCTGGACTAGTACTAAGTAATTACAACAATGACAATTTATTAGTAGGCTGGACATGGGTCTTCCCCTGAAACACCTATCAGAAATCTTGTACATGCACATCCTTCATGTGCCCTGAAAAACTCTCTGTAAGGTCAAATGAAGAATGCAGAGTCTCAGCCAGAATTCCTGTAGCCCCTATAACAGTGGTACAAAATAACGATGAATGCATTGATGATCGGTAAGTGAAAGAAAACAGTGAGTTAACAACGAAGACTCTCAGAAGAGAAGAGAGTTGAAACAACAACCACATAGGTTTTTATTATTATTATTGTTATTTGTTTGTTTTAGAGTTAGAGTCTCGCTCTATCACCCAGGCTAGAGTGCAGTGGCATCATCATAGCTCACGGCAACCTCAAACTCCCAGGCTTAAGCTACTTATTCTCCTGCCTCAACCTCCCATTTAGCTGGGACTATAATTGCATGCACTGTGACCAGCTATATATATACACACACACACACACACACACACACACACACACACACACACACATATATATATATATATATATATATTTTTTTTTTTTTTTTTTTGGTAGAGACAAGGTCTTAATTTTTTTTAGGCTGGTCTTGAACTCTGGGCCTCAAGCAATCCTCCCACCTTGGCCTCCCAAAGTGGCAGCATTGTAAGCATGAGCCACTGCACCCACCCTGCCTAGGCTTTTTACTGATGTTTTGATTTTGTATTTAATAGGCAATAACACTTAAAAGTTTGAGTCCTAGAGTCCAAAACTCTAAGTTCAAATTTCATGTTTGCCAGTTATGAACTGTGTGGCTTTAGCTAAGTTAGTATCTCTGTGCTTTTTTTTTCATGTGTAAAATAAAGATGTATGAGTCAGAATCAGGATTTTCCAGAAAAACAGAATCAATAGCATATACATATGTAGGGAGGGAGGGGTGAAAAGAGGAAGATTAAGATTTTAAGGAATTGTCTCGTGCAATTACAGGGGCTAAGAAGTCCAGATTCCACAGGGCAGCAGGCTGGACACTCAAGCCAGCTTTCCATGTCACAGTCTTAAGAAATCCTTCAAGACCTCAGTCTCTTCTCCAAAGGCTTTCAATGGATTGGGTAAGTCAAATTATGGTGTGTAAATGCCTTTACTCAAAGTCTACTAACTTAAATGTTAATCTTACTTAAGCTCCACTGATTTAAATGCTCATCACATCTAAAAATACCTTCGGAGCAACATCGACACTGGTGTCTGACCAAATAATGGGGCACCATAGCTTGGCCAACTGGACACATAACATTAACGATCACAGGGATGAAAAAAACATAGTACCTACAACTCACTGGCTGGGTGTGTGGCCAAAGTGGCATAAAGCCCACAGGTGCTTCACATGATGCTAGGCAAGGGGCAAATCCTCAAAGAATGTCATATCACTGGGATGGCCCTGGCTTATACCTACTGTTCTTACGTAACGATTTCATAGCACACTCTTCTCCCTTAGTTATTACTAACAAATTAACCATGCAAACCAGAAGATCATTTAGCCTCAGGCTTCATTCTCTCTTCATGTGAAGTGGCACTAAAGGAAAAAGGAGACAAAGGAGCTGGATGTTTCTGGGAACGCAGGTCCAGGGCATCAAATTTTTCAGCTCCGATGCCCTTACCTGCTTGAGGAACTGGAACTACATTCCCGCTTCATCACAGTAACCAAGTCTCTGAGTTAGGAGTTAACAAGAAAAGCCAAATAATGGCTACTGCATCTCTATTTGAGCATTGGAGAATCCATAATTCATTTTAGAAATAAAACTTAGAACAAAGTTACATTCAAAATGATGGTACTCAATGTATTAACTCCTTTCTCAGGTTCTCGAAGATTTACCTGGTAGCCTCAGAAAAAGTTTAAATTAATCTAGGGTTTTCTGTTCTGTTTTGTCTTCCAGGCTAGAGTAGAGTAATGTAATCATAACTCATTGTGGCCTTCAACTCCTGAGCTCAAGCAATCATCCTTCCTCAGCCTCCATAGTAGCTGGGACTACAGGTACACACCATTGTGCCTGGCCAACCCAAGCTACTAAAGAAAAAATGCAAAATACCATCTTTATATGCCCAAAGAACAAGAATGTTTAAGTGTAAGTTAGTTTTCTTATTCTGTTTTTGCATGCCCTGCTCCCAAGCCAAGAGGCTTATCTTATAAATTTTCTGAACCTATAGACTGTATTGACATCATACAGAATGTTCAAATCACCTAGAAAAGGCCAGTCCCAGCCTCGATGGCATCAGTAACTTAGTTTTATGGCTATTTTCATAATTATGCTAATGTAAGAGTATTTTCAGCAACTCTGGTACTGAATAGCCTGCAAGTACTCACTGAATAATCAAGTGTTAATCATTCCTTACATTATGCAATGATTTAAGCCCAACATGCCTGCACCTTTCTAACCTGAAGTTAGAAATAGATGGTGGCCATGTTCAATTACACACGAACTTTAAGCCTACCCTGTATACCTATAAGGAAGCATTCTGCAAAAGGGAGGCTCCAGCATAGCCTCTATATCTTTTCCAAATTATGTAGTTTTTGGTTATATAATGATAATTCACCAAAAGCTCAGTGTTGCTAGAAATTTTTGTGTATGATCTGCTTTTCAGTTCAAGGGACTTAAAACAATGCCATATGTCTATAAAATAATGAGCCTGACTTTTGCACATAACTTGTCCAATTACTTTCATGGTACTTTACAAATTACATCTTGTCCTTTCATCCCATATCGGTTTGGAACACATGCACCAAAAGAAGTAAAGCTTGTCTTACACAACACAAGCCTCACTAAAATTTACATTAATTTTAATACAACACACTGACCAAAGCATCTCAGATTTTCAAGGGCATGTCAAAGCCAAATAATTGTAGCAGCTTCTAAAGTTACACATAACAAACAAATCCTGCAGCCAACTGTTGTACCATATGTTTCTAATGGGTTTTAGTCCACATAAAACCAATTCATTATTTGAACAAACACAATATCACAGAGGCTAGTCACTGAATGCAGAGTCATTTCTAATCGTTGGTCAATTTCTTACTACACTAAGCTCTGAAGTAAGAACAGAAGATGAATCTTGACTGAAAATAACAGTCACATTGACAATGGCTTTTCTAGCACAGACCTTGCCAGAGTAGTGAGAAACCTGGATTACTTACACTATGAACGTTTGGAAGCAGATCTATGTAAACAATCCTTACAGCACCCAGGGAAAGAGCTTCAAAATGCAATGCCTTCAGAGGAAAAATTTGCTTCACCACTCTCTGTCTGTAAGTAATCTATTTCTCAACTAATCACATATATGTCTTTCCGTAAAAAAAATCTAGAAAAAAAATTAAAACTCACGGAGAGTTTTCTCTGCCAGTCAGCGATCCTGCCTGGATTGTTACTTGGAATGTTCAGAAATTAATTTACTTTTTACTGGTATAAGAGCAACATGCTAAGGAAGGTGGAGTTGCTCCTCAAGGGATTTATTTCAAAGTGAAATGTAAATAACCTTTGATTATATTTTAGACCACGGCTTCACTTCTCAGTACAGATAATCAATAGTTGACAAATGTGACCTAGTCCTTGTTGAAAATAAAGAGTGTATGTATTTTCCTCAAAAACTAAGTGCAGCTAGATTGTGATTGCCCAGAACTTTCAAAAATCCTAAATTCTTGCCACCTTAGCCCTACTTAAATATCTGCCTAAATGCAATTTATCTGCTACATTACAGAATACATTGAACCCCGACTCCTAGAAATCTTACCACTGCAATGTTTTTTAGTAGTAAAATGAGTGATTCAGGATATGCTCCCCATAAACAAACAAAAAACTGAAGAGTCTATTCTATTCAGTGGTGACAGAAAACTCAAATCAGACGAGGCTAATCTGAAAGAGAAATATATAGGCTCCTGTAACAAATAGGTAGAGGGGTAAAATGCTTTCAGGTGCTGAGCCAAGGAAACGATACCAAAGATGCTTCTGACTCATCTCCATCCTTCAGCTTTGACCTCCACTGGGGACCTTCACTTTAGATAGGATGATTTGTAGCTGCAATGAGCCTACAGCCGACCTACCCAGGGTGCTTGGGAAACAGAACACACCTCTTCCTAGCAACCGTGACATAAGTCTCATGATTCACTACGATTGGATGAACTTAATCTCTATGTAAGTACAGTCATGTGCCAGATAACGACTTTTCCGTCAGTGACAGACTGCATAGATGATGGTGATTGGAGCAACAGGCTCTACCACAGGGCCTAGAAGTGTAGAACGCTATACTACCCAGGTTTGTGTAACTACACTTGGATGTTCACGCAATGCAAAATTGCCTAAGGGCAAATTTCTCAGAGTATGTTCCTACTGCAAAGTTACGAATGACTACAATTGCGGACTGCAAAGGGAGATGGAACTACGTGGACTTGCAATACCTAATTCAGATTCCCCACTTCTGAATCAATTATGGCTGGGGAAACTGAGGCTATGAGCACTGGTCAGGCTTCAGTGGCGTGTCCACTCCTATGGCTGGGGGTTGGGCTCCACAGGAAACAATGGGGCTACTAGAAGAAGGAAACGCCATTTGATACTGAAAGGGAGACAATGAACAGGGGAAGGGAAACACAACCCTGCTACGTTCTGTTATATTAAATCTATCAAAACAGTGAAACATGCTGAACTGTCTTTAAAAATTTTTAACTCAGAAGAGTTGAAAAGAGGAGACCCATTTAGCTCCAAGTAAACCAGAGCATTCATTCCATAAAGTACAAGATGATATTTGTTAAATGATTTTATTATTACCTGACCATATAAATTAGGATAATTAATACTTAAATGCTGAAATGTTTAACACTCAAATAGAAGGGCAAAAGTTAATAGATAAGTAAACAAACAGAAACAAAGAATAGAAATTCCCAAGGAAGGAGGACCCTGGTTAGAAAATTCTTTTCTCAAAAGGAGAAATCTTGTTTCTATTTAAAATAGAAATATTTCAGAAGTACCAAATGGCCAAGTTTGGCTATGACCAAATGAAAGGCTCACAATTATATACACTTACAGGTCTTATAAATGATCTTGCATATCCTTTATAATACTTCAAGTTTTACATGCCAGGCTGACTTAAGATAACTCTGAGAGTGATCTAATATCCTGATTTTAAAATTTCAATAACACAGAAACTTACGTTTTGTTTACTCACACACATAATTTTTCAGAGGGAATTCCACATATCTACAACCCAGGATATAAAAATGTCACTGTAAATTAGCAATCTAGGTTCAATGACCCATCTCTGGAATACAAATGTATTGATTAGCTAGAGCACAATATACTAGTATTTTCCTGGATATAAAATACACATCTATTATCTCGAATGCGAAGAGAATGTCATCTTGAATTCTAAAGCAGGCAAATATGTAATTATTATGTATACAGATACAGGTTTCCTGAAAATATTATGCACGAAAATGTCTTTAACATTTATGTACATTATTTTGGCTGTTCCTCTTACCATACGCGTTCTTTGAACCATACAAATATTGTCAGAAAGGTATCACTACTATCATCATCTGTATTCAGGCTTCTATTATGTATGTGAAAAATGATACAGACAATCCAAATGGCAGATTATCTGAAAATCGTTTCATTTTATTTCAAAATACAATTTGATATTTACAGAAAATGCACATCATTGATATTGTGGGAATTAACATAACTGAATGTGAATTATCGGAACTCACTAGAAATCACATAAAAAATAGAAAAGTGGTTCTTTATTGTAATACATAATGCCATCATTTCTTTGTGTAACTATTTTTATCTCTTAAAAAGTATTTTTTCATACCTATCTTCTCAATTTATCTTTTTAAGCACACTACACATAAACAGCACAGGTCCTCTCTCAACTAAAGGACCAGCAGGGCTGGCTCTACGATCCAGTTTTCCTAGATAACTTCCAGGGCATTGTTTATCCATTGGACTGGAATAATCTCTTTCACTACGGTTCTTTCCTACTTCTTATTCCAGTCTAGAAAATAAAAGCGCCCTTCCAAACAGACATACGGCACAGTATATTTCCACTACTCACAACCCAGCTCGCCATTGGTCCTGACTGAAGTGCTTCCCAGGCATGGGGTACAACAAAGGAAAGAATTCTGGCTTCGGTTGTACAAACAGAGAGCACCTGCCCAATGAAGATGAGTGATGGGGTGGAGTAAGACTCTTACAAGAAGATGCAAACATTTATTAAACACTATTTTCCACAGGTGAAAAGACAGATAAGTACTATTCCCTAATCTCAAATAATACACTCAGAAGAGAAGGGGAGAGAGGCTTGTAAACCAGAGTACAGCTGTGAGAAGTGGTGCGTACAAGGAAAGGATAAACTTGGAGAATGTTTTCTTTCACCTCTACCATTAGGAGAATTTTAATAAAAAACTGAGAAGGGCTCCAAGGCCAGTGCTATCGTTAACAAAATCAATCCCACAGTTGCAAGAAAAAAAAGAAGGGTACACAGCAGAGTGAAGAGTGGCTGTGGGAAGGTACAGCGTTTGTTAAAGATTAGAGAGAAAATTGTCTTTCTTTATACCTATACTATTAATAAACATGTTTATACCTATATTAACTACATTATACTTGGCCGCAAAGTGCAATCACAATGCCCTGCACACAATCCATACACAATAATTTTTTACTAAGAAAAAGGAAGCATGTCTATGTCTAGAAAAAGAGCTGTTTTCTTTGGATAATATGATTATAGTTACTTTTGCTTCATATTTTTCTGTATTTTCCATGATGAAACAATATTATTTTCATTATTGGGGAAAAGAATTAACAACACAAACTTATTTTGTGAAAACTTTACTTGCTGTTAACCATCAAATATTCAACATTTTTAATTTCTTAGTTTCTGCTTTCCAAGGAACACAAGTGAGCCCTGCAAAAAGTGGAAAGACATCATTTTACTATGTCCAGTTCACGTTTTCAAAGTGACAACACTTGACACCCCCAGACAGCACAACTAACAAGTCAAGCAGATCAGACACGAGTCCGGGTGCATCCCCAGGTTATGTCCACCTCAGCTGCAATACTAGAAGGGCAGACGCTAGAAAGGCTCCTTTACAAGTTTTGTAATGTAGCTTTGCTAATGTAGCTTCCATTGACGACGAGTATTCTGTGAAATACAGAATAAAAGAAAAGTTTTCTTGAATAATGTACAGGGTGCAGCTTTCCATGAGATAATCCGGAGCGGGCTCACACCACCCATCAGAGGCCCCTCAGTGACACAGAGGTTCTCAATGCTGCTGTCTGTACCGAGCTCTCTGACCCACATCAGGATGATGGGGGTGCATTCTAATGGGGACGAACAGCAGGTGGTGGGAGAGTCACCCTTATACCAGACACGTGTAAATGGCAACAATAATTATCCTTATGGAATAAATGGTGTGAGGATTAAATGAGTTAACATATGCAAAGCTTCTAGAACAATGCCTGGCACACAGGAAAAGCATTATAAAACCCATAATATCCTATTAAATATTATTCCGGAAAAACATAAGCATCTAGGCATCAGGGATTTCTACCCATTCTGCTTTCTTTTAGCTCCCCAGCTCCAAACATGTAGATAGTGTCTAACAAATATTTAGTGAATGAATAATTATTGGGGTAAGAACAGAAAGACAAATGCTTGGTCTGAGGGGCTGAGAGTGAGGCAGAGAATGGGGGCCTCCGGGCTTGCATGTCAGAGATAACTATGAGTCACTGGCACACAGCCCTACAGAGCTCACTGGCAACCAGCCAAACTCCACACCTTGTAAATTAGAGTCATTTCAGTCCAAGCACCCAGCTTCTAAATCTGTTTTCTTCTCTCTCACACCCTTTCATACATATCCTCCATCCCTCACGAATACCTGGCTATATCCTCAGCTTTAAAGGACCTTCAGTTACCTTAGAACAGTGATTTTCAGCTGGTGAAAAACACTGTTCTAAGGTAACCAAAGGCACACATGATTTTAGGTGTGCCATGAATATTTTTAAAGATAATTAATTAAATTATTTTCAAAAAAAGTTCAAAGCACAGTAAGTATATTTTTTTTACTCTTTTTTTTTTGATCAACATAATTTAAGTGTGTTGTGGAAGTTTAACTACAGGTTCAAGTGTGCCGTGAGATAAAAAAGGTTGAAAAACACTGACTTGGAGCAAAAGTTTCCAGACTTTCTCAGTTCACAGTGCTCTTACCATTAAGTGATTTTTCTCATGGTGCCGCAGGGGAAACGAAAGATCCATGCATTCAGTTTATTAAATAGCTGAGTCTCAATAACCTCATCGTAGTCCTTTGCACGGCGTCCAGCTGATGCCGCAGGGTGTTTCTCTTGTAAATTCACAACGCTAAGAATTTATCCCAGGGTTTCTAGGTGCCTTGGCATACAGTTTGGGAACCAGGGCCTTAGCAATTCCGCGCCTCTCTTCAGGACAACTTCAGCTACATTTGCAACGGTGTTTGGTTCAGCATGCTTCCTCCCGGCCAACTGGCTTCCTGGCCAGTTTCCTCTTTTAATAACAGCGGTCCCGATGGCCACTGAATGCAAAAGGCAACAAGCCTTGCTCATGGCAATAGAAGCAAGAGAAGACCAACACCTCCAAATCTTAAAAATAGACTGACGGACACTGTTAAGCATTAGGTATAGATCCATGAAGACAAGCTAAACTCTGGGAAATACAGCAGAGATTCCATTCATCCTGGGAGCTCCAGCAGGTAGGCGGCAGCACCCTACGGAGAGCTGTCCCCAGAGAGCCACTGTGGGTCAGTGCGCGCTCATGGAGGGCTGTGACATAACGTGGTCGTGAGTCAGCCCAACAGGCACATGGGGACAGGGAGGGCTTTCTCCTCTCACCACATGCTCAGACAGAAAGCCATATTTTAACTGTACTTTAGCTGGTGTTTTGTTCTATTATAAATGGAAAGGCGAAGCTTTTAATCTTAGTAACTGGACAGGAAAAGAGAAAGCACAACTGTATTAAAAATAGGCCTTGCTGATAGGAATAGTCTACTAGCTGCTGAGAAGAAAAGCAAAAAATATGAAAATCAGAAGAGAAAAAAGGTAGAAGAAACACCTACAAATTATGAAGAAAAAAATGAACAACAGAAGTCAAGTTTTAAAAACATAAATACTAAAGGACCTCTTCTCACAGAGAGAATGCCACTGAGCAAAAGGCAAAGCAAAACCTCCACAAAATGGCTCGGTGCCCGTAGCTCAGTGAGTAGGGTGCCAGCCACATACACTGAAGGTGGAGGGTTTGAGCCCAGCCCATGCCTGCTAAACACCAATGACAACTGCAACCAAAAAACAGCCAGGCGTTGAGGCAAGTTCCTGTAGTCCCAGCTACTCGGGAGGCTGAGGCAGGAAAATTGCTTAAGCCCAGGAGTTTGAGGTTGCTGTGAGCTGTGACACCACAGCAGTCTACCGAGGGTAACAAAGTGACATTCTGTCTCAAAAAAAGACAAAAAATACCATCACAAATACCACCACTTCCAGCTGCTCTCGGGCTGGCTGGTGCAAAAGAGACCTCTCTGAACCATTTCATACGCCCCCATTGTGAGCAGTGGGGACTGTCTACACTAGACAGACATTACGCTGTGGGACACTGAGAAATCCTCTGTCCTCCGGAGGCTTTCTCTAGAAAAGGAGGTTACAAATGAAAGTGCAGCACGGGAAGGCAGGGCCCGCTTATGACAGGACCCGGGTAACAGAGAAGAACAGGATGCTATGACCTGGGGAAACAGGATGGGATGGCCACCGTGAGGCCCAGCTGGAGACCCGGGACTTGTCTGTGAGGTGACAGCGGGAATGGCCCAGACACGTCAGAGAGGGAAGGATAAGGGGACGCTCACTGCTGTGACTCTGTAAATCCAAAGCAAGAAGCAAGGGAAGACAGACACAGCCAGCAGGTCTGAGCGGCAGGGCAGAGTTCAGGGCCCCTTTGATCCTTGGTTGAATTTATAATGGCCTTCTAGCATCCCCTCCCATGGGTGCCCTCTGCTCATGGAACAGAGAATGTGTGAAATGCAGCCATTCTCCCCACCCTCCACCAGTCCCCACACACTATCTTTCTGTTTCCTTGGTCTGCAGTCTCCACGTCGTCTTTCCCCCAAGTAAACACCACACTGTCAGCTCCTCCTCTCTGAGTCTATGTAAAGAATGACGGCAAGGGAGTTCCTGCACTGGGGGAGCTTTGTAAGCATTCTGGGGCCACCCAAATGTTAAAGCCAGCAACACAAGTAGAATTGGCACTACACTGTGGGAAACATTAGGACGGTGGTACTGGACCAGGGGCAACTTCATCCCCAGAGGACAGGTGGCAATGCCTAGACACAGCTCTGACTGTCAGGAAGAAGATGCATGTAGAGGCACCTAGCGGGTAGAGGCAGGAATGCTGCTGAACACCCTACACGGCACAGGATGTCACAGACTCCACACAGCAAAGGTTCCCTGCAAAGTGAGCATGCTCACAGTAGACAGCAGCTGCAGGAAAGAGAGCGTGCAAACAAGAGAGGGCTGTCAAGAACACACGTGTGTGTGATGCCAGGGAGGCCGTGAGAGGCTGAGTGTTTCAGGGGGCAGGGATTGAGAACTAAGAGAAGACAGAGCTTAATCTGGTCATTTATTTAGATCCCTTTATTTGGGTGCCAAAGGGATTCAAGGCATTTGGATTTGGTTTGTGTCCATGGCAGCCTTGAGAGGTTTCATTCTAAGGGTCATTATGAAAGCAAAGGCAGCCCATGAAGACTCGCATCCGTTGACAAAAGCGTCATGCCCAGGTGTGGTGGCTCACCCCTGTAATCCCGGCACTTTGGGAGGCCAAGGAAGGAGGATCACTTGAGCACAGGAGTTCAAGACCAGCCTGGGCAACAATGATACATTTCTCCAAAAAATGGAAAAATTAGCTGGGCATGCTGGCATGCGTCTATAGTCCCAGCTTCTTGAGAGGCTGAAGTGGGAGGAATGCTTGAGCCCAGGAGTTTGAGGTTGTAGTGAGAAGTGATCACGCCACTCCAGCCTGGGTGACAGAGCACAACGCTGCCTCAATATTTAAAAAAATAGAATAAAGAACCAGTTAGAGATAACACTTCTATCCATACACAGACCATATCGAGCAGCCTAGTACTTAAACCACACCTAGAAATATTCTATGAATGTCGTTATTTTGTGTATTTATCTACTTTTGAGAAAGGCTCGTCCCTTGCCATCCAGGCTAGAGTGCAGTGGAGTCATCATAGCTCACCGCAAACTCAAATTCCCAGCCTCAAGAAATCCTCTTGCCTCACCCTCCAGAATAGAGATTACAGGCGTGTACTATCATGCTTGGCTAAATTTTGCAATTTTTTTTGTAGAGACAGGGTTTTATTCTTACTCGGGCTGATCTTAAACTCCTGTCCTCAAGTGACCCTCCTGCTTGGCCTCCCACAGTGTTAGGACTGCAGGCGTGAGCCACCACTCTTACATCTTTATTTCCTGTGCAATGCTATTTGGATAGTCTACTGACAACATTATAAATATCATTCTGTAAGTATATAGCATATAAAGTACCATTTAGAACAGAAACAAATTCTGTCATTAATGCTGCTTTTGTTAAAAAAAAATCACTATAAACAAAAATGTTACATTATTATGACTCAAACAAATCACAATGGGAGAAGTAAACTTCCCACATCATAGCCCATGCTGGGCGTGCTGAAGTACACTAGGTATTCTAGAGTTGACTCCATACCTCTCATTATACACACATCCCCAATGACACTGGACAGGGAAAAAAGAGTGTTGAAATTCAGAGAGAGGGAAAGTATCAATTGAAAGTGATACTTTAGGGCAGGTTACTGGTGATAAATAAAAATGAAGAAAATTACTTGGTCAAAGAAGGAACTATAACTATAATTGGAATCACATCTCAAGCAAGTATGTCTGTGGTTTCCCTTTTCAAGGCATTAGTTACCTAGTCAAGTATGGTCCGAATCTATCACTTGGAAAATTCCAGAAATAAACAATTCGTATGTTTTACACTGTTTTCAGTACCCTGATGAAATCTTGAGCCCCCCGCCTCCCACACCGCCCAGGAGGTGAGCCATCCCTCTGTCCAGTGTATGTATACTGTGGACACCACCAACCAAGTCACTTCATGGGCAGCCTGGTTTTCAGATCCACTGCTGCTGTATCACTATTGCAGTGACACTGTGTGTTCAACCAACCCTTGTTTTACTTCGTCATGTCCCCTAAATACAAGAGTAGCAATACAGACATACTGTTATAATTGTTCCATTTTATTATTAGTTATTATTGCTAATTTGTTCTGTGCTTAATTTATAAATAAACTCTATCATAAGTATGCATGCATTGTATATATAGGACTCAGTACTATCCTGGGTTCCAGGCATCCCTAGGGGATCCTTAGAAGAATTCTAAGACCTGGAGCTATTTTATTCTATCATATTTTCAAAGGGCTCTTTTACATAGGCTGCTTTAACACAGGTAACAAGAAGATCTTCATTAGGTAACAGGAACATCTTCGTGTTTCACACTGACACTTTTCTAAATTCCAGATGAAGTACTCTGAAAAGCAACTGTCCCTGCTTGACACAGCCTACCCTGTGCTACCTGTTCATACGATAAACAACAAGGCCTGTTGAAGTGCAGGGAATTCAGACTGTGGGAAGCACGTCCAAGATAGACAATTATGGAACTGCCTGCTGAGGCCATGGAGCCAAACCAATGTCCTGGGGCGTCTAGAAGGATGAGTCCCACCAGATGGGTTTTCTTCCCATCACAGACATCAGTCCCAAGAGGGAATGAAGAGGTGGGATTTAGCCTGGGGCTACAGAAGAATTTCCTCCTCTTCCTCAAGTCAGCAGCCCCTTGATCTGGACTGGTAGGGGAGGTTCAATCCCGGAGCTCCCCATCTTGGGAGGCAGACAGGAGCTAGCAGAATTAGGGGAGGGAGAGCCCTTACCTTCTGACCCCTCAGGTCATAACGGTGCCAGCAACAGAAGTCACCCACAAATCTTGGCTATGCCCAACAGATCATCGACCTAACAACATAAATAGTCTTCTGAGGGGCGTTTCAGAACCTGAGAAGCTGGGGATCTCCAGGGAACAAACCCAGACCTAGCCCGGGGGCGGGCTCCTTAATGGGGCCAGTTTTCCAGCTGTAAAGTTATCAGGGCTCTGTCATTATTTCCTTAACATTCAAGGTCAGTGTTGACAGACTCTAAGTGTTCTTTCCTCAGGAATCACACAAAAAATAGAAGCATATCAAGTTTAAGAAAATACAACTGGATGGATTTTGGGGTTATGTCTGAAGGCTTAGCGAGGCCACATTCTAAGATAACCAGTTTTGATTTAGTGAGAAGCACCTGCTGGCTAGAATGAGCCAGGGCAATTGG
>CAUYRH010179639.1:0-14269 GCA_963574655.1 Perodicticus potto
TACAAGTGAAAATTACTAAATGTAGAATATAAATGTCTTCATATAGTGACTAAAAGGCCATGAAGGCTATGTTAAATAGTTCAATGAAAATATTTCAGATTGTATATAAAGTCAGCACATTGTGCCCCATGATTGCACCAATGTACACAATTATGATTTAATAAAAATTAAAAAAAAAAAAGAAATTGGATCTCCTTTAAAAAAGAAAAGAAAAGAAACAAAAAATGAAGGGCCGGTGCGATGGCTCATGCCTGTAATCCCAGCACTCTGGGAGGCTGAGGCAGGTGGATTGCTTGAGCTCAGGAGTTCAAGAACAGCCTGAGCAAGAGCAAGAACCCCATCTGTACTAAAAGTAGAAAAAATAGTGGGTGCTATGGCAGCTACTTGGGAGGCTGAGGCAAGAGGATTGCTCAAGCCCGTGAGTTTCATGTTGCTGTGAGCTATGATGATGCCATGGCACTCTACCCAGGGTGACAGAATGAGACTTTGTCTCAAAAAAAAAAAAAAAAGAAAGAAAGAAAGAAACAAACAAACAAACAAAAATTGCAAAATCCAAGCTGCCTCAAACATGCACCATAGCTGAAAATAATAATAATATGTGTTGAGTGTGTACTATGAACGAACTCGTACTGAGCACTTTCTACACGTTGTCTCATTAATGTTTACCCACCAAAAGCTAATGAAACAAGCACTATAATTATTTCTGTTTGATACATGAGGAACTTGAGACTGAGGGGATTATAGTGTGCCCACCTGTGGTCTCCAAATGATCAATTTTAACAAAAACTTTAATTGGAGCCAAAAATAGTACCACTAATAATAACTAAAATATATTAAGAATCTACTTTACACCACTGTGCAGGGTTACATAGATAAATATAAGATACACTGGGTGATCTCAAGAAGCTTATAATCTTGATAGGAGACAGAGGATGACAGTGTGGTGTTTTTTTAAAAGTCTGAACAAAAATAGACTTTGGTTCCTATGAAATTAAACTGAATTTTTTTTTTTTTGAGACGGAGTCTCACTATGTTGCCCTTGGTAGAGTGTTGTGGGATCACAGCTCACAGCAACCTCAAACTCTGGGGTTGCCCTCAGTAAAGTGCAGTGGTGTCACAGCTCACAGCACCCGCAAACTCTTGGGTTTCAGCAATTCTCTTGCCTCAGCCTCCCAAGTAGCTGGGACTATAGGCACCTGCCACAACGCCCAGCTATTTTTTTGTTGCAGCTGTCATTTTTGATTTTAGCTGGCCCCGGGCTGGGTTCAAACCCTCCAGCCTCGGTGTATGTGGCCCCCTCCCTACCCACTGAGCTATGAGTGCTGCCCTAAACTAAGGTTTTGAAAAAACATTTTTAAGATGGTATCTGTGAACCTTTGGATTATCCAAGTAGATCAGATACCTTTCAGGGTTCATTAAAAGCAATATGCTAGGCTGGGCTCAGTGGCTCACACCTATATTCCTAGCACTCAAGGAGGCCGAGGCAGGTGGATTGCCTGTGCTCACAGGTTCGAAACCATCCTGAGCCAGAGGGAGACCTCATCTCTGACAAATAGCTGGAGGTTTGGCAGGCGCCTGTAGTCCCAGCTACTTGGGAGGCTGAGGCAAGAGGATTGCCTAAGCCCAAGAGTTTGGAGTTGCTGTAACCTATAATGCCATGGCACTCTACTGAGGGCAACAAAGTGAGACTCTATCTCAAAAAAAAAAAATAAGAAAGCAATACGCTATATGTATCATGACATTACTATGTACCCCATAAATGTGTACAATTTTTGGTGTCAATTAAAAAAATGCTTTATGCCAGTATAAACCATTATGCTATGACTCAAAAATCGCTTTTTAATTGTTAAAATAATGTGTAACAATTATAGAAAGTTAAGAAATTAAGGGAGGAATAATCAATGATTCTACTCCTTGAACATAGTAAGTGTTATCTCTGTGTATTCCTGTTTAAAACTTTTTAATGTGCATGCTTTTACATATCTGAAATGAAAATATAAGTTTAATTTCATATATTTTATCTTTGTCCAGTATTGCACATAAAGTGAATGTCTTAAAACATCCTTAGCCAGAGTAATTGTTGAGAAATTTTGTATAAGTTGGTAAGCTTGAACGTATCAGAATCTGAAATATCATTCTTATGATTAGTACTTTTTTCTCTCATGCTTTTACTCCCATATATAAATGATTTCCTTATGATCTCCTTTTAGTTTGCTCTTAGTCCAAGGCTAATGAAGAGTAGCTATGAAGAGTCTGACAGCTGATACCATGGAGCACTCCCATTTAGCCCTTTACTCTTCTGCCTTGATGGATTTGGAATCTGCTTAGTTAGAGATTTAAGAGTAAGAAGAGCATCTAATAACAATATGGTGTTTAAGTGCTACAGTGAAATAATCACAGGGTGCTTTGGGAGCCAAAATAGTCACCCCCTAAATAATGCCAGGATTAGAGTGGGGAAGAGGTCATGTGAGGTCATCAATGAAGGCTCCTGCAAAGTGACCTGCGAGTCCTTTAATTTTATCCATTGACCTGTCAGGTAGCAAGGCTGTGTCAGAGGAAGAAAATGCAAGCCTGTCATTCAGGTGGGCAGAATCCTGTGTGTGATCAGAACAAGTTGGAGTTGTGGATTAGGTCAGAGCTCCAATTGAATGGCTAATTCCACCTTTTGTCCGACTTGCAATCCATCTGGCACCTGCTGAGATGCAGGGCACTGCAGCATGCTGAGTAGCTTAGGAAGCCTCCGGCTTAGAAGTTGTGGCACTTCTTCTGCTTGCTCTCTTTCACTGCCTGGATCTGAAGCTGGGTAGCCAGCCCTGTTTCAGGGAGGAACAGATGGAATGGGATATGTCTGAGCAGCAAAGCCAGACTACCCTGGCAATGACTTTCAGGGAGGTGCAGGCAGTTCCTTGTATGCCGACGGTGAGCCAAATTGGCAAGACAGAAAAAAAAAAAAACCCAAAAAACCCAGCGCAGAGCTGTACCCCTGTGATCAGGAAGCATAGAGTTTGCAGAGGTTGACCCATGACCAGCCATGCCAGGCTACCACATTTAGCCTCACATATGGTTCCCTCTGGTAATGTGAACCTGTTATTCTGGCCAACACAGCAGGCCACAGTCAATCCATTTGCTGACCACTGGATTGCCCCCAGAAAGCATTTAAACTGTCAAAAATGAGCATGCTTAGTAGCCACAAAGAGCCTTTATAATGTTCATTGCGTATGCAGACATTTTCATACTTTACATGAGACCAGTTCTTTTGCTGAACAGATAAGGACACTAGGTAAGTCCCTTTCCATAAGCCACACACTTAGTTACTAGTGGAGGGTACCCTAGAACCCTGATAGTTGTCAAATGTTCTTTCTACTGCAACGTATGCTAGAATTCTTCTCTCAGAGAACAAGATATTTGAGCTTTAATCACACCAAGGGAGGCCAGGAGCCAGGCCTCAGGATGTCCAGCCGAGTGCTTCTTCCTCTGTGTGTGTGTGTGTGGGGGGGTCTGCTAGCCACTGTGAAAATGGTGACTTTGTAGAGAAATTAGAATCTTCCCACTTACAAAAATGTAGCAGTGGCAATGATGAAAGGAAAAAGTACACACTCCTCAAATCCTTCGCATTTTCTCCAAAATAACATTATTCTGATGATGTTTAGATAGCCACCCTTTCTCAGCATCTCTCTTGCACTATCTTGAGCCTCCAAAACACTCCTTCATCAATGAAGTCATAAAGAAAACTCATAGATCACTACAGCTCTTCTCCCCCAAATCAGCCAACCAAGGCTGAGGAGTTGGAGCGTTTGTGTGTGTGTGTGTGTGCGCGCGCGCGTGTGTGTCACATTCAGAGGCATCCATTTAAAAATTAGATTGCAAGTAGTTGAGATGATGATGGAAATCGATCACTCTCAGTCTGAGATGTTTTTCACATGGGCCGTGCTTGGGAATGACAAGGGCCAAGTCCAATTTTCAAATACTAGTGAAGGTCATAAATATTACAGGGCCATCGCAGAGCACCCAAGCACAGGGCCTGGTAGATGGTGCTATAAATGTTGAATTAAGTACTGTAAGTGATGGCTTAAATGAATTAAGGCAAAGGGAAAAGAAGGGATATTAAAACAGAGGAAAAGGTGTACAGAAAGGAAATGTGAAATGACCAACTCAAACCTTGCTCACTTCACAATCTACTCAGGGATGGGCCTGGTCACAGAAGCTGCGGGAAGACTGACTCCAAAGTGTCTTTACCAAAATGTCTCAATAGACCTGTTTATCTGTTCAGTAGTGTCTAGATGAGAATAGTCAGGAGCACATAGCTTCATAAATAAAATAAATATACTGACACCCTTTAGCTTTGCACTGGCAGCAGCCAATTGAAACTCTTTTCTGCTTTGGAAGATAAAGTGAAGTCTTGCTTGCTCTGTGCGGACTCAGCATGGTGCAGTTTTATGCCCAGATTCAGCTGTTTCTGTGTTCATCACTGGAGTCAGAGTCCTGCATGTTAGTTAAATCATGATTATGCTATTTCCTCTAGTTGAGAGCCCTGCATTACTTCTAAGACGATAGGCTATGACTGTTGCTAAAATCCCTGATTTGCCTCTGTGTGTGTATGAAAGTACATGTGGGAGAGTGTTCTTTCACCTCCAAATGGTTGTATGCTGTATGAACATTACAATCAAATGGCCAAGTATTCGACTTTTCAAATAATTACTGGAGTTTTATGTGATGTGATGTCAGTGGTTCCTTAGTTTAGCTATTAGAACAAGTCTAATGTCACAAAAGCCTATGACAAACCAAAACATTCGAATGACTGCTTGTTTGTTCTCTCTCCCTTTTTTTGCAATCGCTCCTTTGTAGAAAAAGACAAATGACAAAAGCATAAGCTGAAGTCAGAATATATTCCTAAAAATGGCTTTTAGTAGAGTGTGCTGGAGGATGAATACATTTGTAGCCTAATTACCTTTTCCTTCAACATTCCCCGTGCAGGACAATGTAAGACCTTTGATAACAACAAAAAGTTGAAATCTGTCCCAGAAAGTGCATTCATTAATAAGGCAAGAAAGTAGCCTAAGCCATTTAAAGAAGTCTTTCAATAACAAGGGGTAAATAACATAGACTTGACACACTTTGATGTTTAACTTAGTGCTAACCAGCTGCAGTGCAGGGCTGTTCAAAGATCTCTTTAAATAAGTTAATCAGGCAGCCTTGTGTGTATTTGAAAGGACATCAGCTTTAGAGTCAGACAGACCTGGAATTGAATCCTGGCTCTACCACTTATTAACTTTGTACCTACCTCACTGGGACATTGTGAGGATTACATGTCAGAATCCAAGTAAGGCTTTCATAGCGGCTGGCACATGGCAAGTGCTCAGTAAATGTCAGCTAATGATTATGTTTGTTTCAGCTGCCAATGTATTGCAGCTGGGGACAGTGTGACCTGGCCAGTATGATTGCAGCCAGTATGATACTGATGAGCTCTGGTTGGCTCAGCTTGCCTAGTTATCTGCTTTGCCAGCTTCTGAAACGGGGAAGCAAGAGCCCCAGCACCTCTAGCACTACATAAATAATGCCCACAGATTGGATGTGACAAAAAGTGAGTGGCAGATCCAGAAAGAAAGTCCAGCCATGGAAACATTTCCTACCAAGTCCACCTGTAACTCTGTGATGATTAGGGTATATACTCAACTTGCTGACATAATAAATCCCCCTGCTCACCAATATGTGAGTGTCCATACTGGTGTTTCTGTCGCTTAGTCTAGGCTGGGCGCAGTGGCTTACAACTGTAACCCTAGCGCTCTGGGAGGCCAAGGTGGGTAAACTGCTTGAGCTCAGTTCAAGACCAGCCTGAGCGAGAATGATATCCCATCTCTACCTTAAATAGAAAGGTGAGTCAGCCTCCTTACTTTGGAGGCTGAGGCATGAAGATTGTTTGAATCCAAGAGTTTGAGATTGCTGTGAGTTGTGATGACGCCACGGCACTCTACACAGGGTGACACCATTTTTCTCTTCTCTTACCATACATACAAAATCTTGGAGGCAACACGTTGCACCTTTCTAGAACAGGGGTTCCCAATGACTGTTTTTTGTCCATACATGGTTGAGGATTCTTAGTCCATTGCTTTGGCAGATCTCAGAGTTATGTGTGGGTAGAGTCCAAGGCAGAAGCGGGGATGGGGTGAAGAATGGTGATACCAAGTGAGACTGCAGACAACCAATCACCCATTAGGAGTAGTTGGTAGAGTCCAAGGCAGAGGTATGGGGAAAAGGTGATACTAACAGGGATTAAGACAAGCAAGCACCCATTAGAAGTAGTTGGTAGAGTAAAAGGCAGAAGCGGGAAGGGGGGGAGGAAGGGTGATGCCACCAAACACCCATTAGTTGTAGTTGGCAGAGTCCAAGGCATAAGTAGGGGGAAGAAGGGTGATCCAACTGGCATTAGGACAACCAAGCCCCCATTAGGAGTAGTTGGTAAAGTCCAAGGCATAAGCAGGGTGGGGGAAGAAGAGTGATGCCAACTGAGACTAAACCAATCACCCATTAGGAGTAGTGGGTAGAATCCAAGGCAGAGGTGGGGGAAAAGGGTGATACTAACAGGGATTAGGACAAGCAAGCACCCATTAGGAGTAGTTGGTAGAGTAAAAGGCAGAAGGGAGGGGGAAGGGATGAAATAAAATAAAAAAAAAGAGTTATGTGTGGTTCCCAGGTGCTATCTGGAATTCCACTCCTCTCTCCCATTCAGGAAAGGTTAGGAATGCAAGAAATAATGATGTTAGGATTCTTCTATTTTTCTCCAAGTAATAAAAAGAAACCTCTCTTTCTCCCCCCATTCTCTCTTTTTCTCCCTCCTTCCCACCTCTCTCCTTCATTTCCTCATTTGTCTGTCCATTCATTTATCAATTCCTTCATCTGTTCTTTCACCCCAATAATTTTGGCTCTCGTCTGAGCTCTTTCTGTACTACCTTGACACCGATGTTGAACATCAGTTAACCATACGTATTTGGGTCTACTTTTGGACTCTCAATGTTATTCCACTGATAGGTATGATTATACTTATGCAAATATAACCCTGTCTTAATTACTGTAGCTTTATAATAAGTACTGAAGTTTGGTGGTGTAAGCCACCCAACATCATTCTTCCTTTTCAAAGTTGTTTTGAGTATTGTAGGTCTTTTCCATTTCCACATGAATTTTAGAATCAGCCTATAAATTTCTACAAGAAGAGGAAAAAGCCAGCTGCGATTTTGGCAGGGATTGATTTTGTTGAATCTATATATATATCAAATTTGGGAAGAACTGACATCTTAACAATACCGAGTCACCGTGAACTTGGTTTATCTCTCCATTTATTTAGGTCTTCTTTAAAAAACATTGATGAGGAAAATTAGTTTTAAGGGTATACACCTCTCTTATCTATTTTCAGATATGAAAAAGTATGCTATTTACTATAGCATCAAACATCTGATACTAGGTATAATATCATACATTTGATGCTATAGTAAATAGTATTGTTTTGCTTGAATTTCTAATCATCTATTTTTTATATATATAAGTATAATTGATTCTTATATAGTAATTTTGTATTCTGCAAAGTTATTAAGCTCAGTAATTAGTTCTAGGTGTGATTTTTTTTTTGTAGATTCCATTGGAGATCCATCAGATATTTTTTATAGAAGTTATATCATTTGTGAACAAAGACAATTTTATTCTTTCATTCCAATATGAATGTCTTTTATTTTTCTTGTCTTGTTGCACTGGCTAGAACCTTTAGTACAATGTTGAACAGCTATGAGTTTGAGTGTAAATAATTTCCACCCACTTAACTTTGTAAAAAAACCCACATTTTTCTTTCTTTCTTTCTTTTTTGTTTTTTTTCAATTTTTGGCCCAGGCTGGGTTTGAACCCGCCACCTCTGACATATGGGGCCGGCACCCTACTCCTTTGAGCCACAGGCGCCACCCAGAAAAACACATTTTTCTTAATTGTTGGGGATTCATTGAGGGTACACAGAGTTGAAAAACAAAAATGTCCTCTGAAGATGCTATTGGGGGAGCAAATAGTTGATCACTGCCTTTATCACATGGCCAACACTAGAATCCCAAAGCAGTGCACATATTTCATCAGTGGAAAGGAAATCCTAGTCATAGGGAGAAGGAGGAGCACAAAAAGTGGGAAAAAAAGAAAAAGAAACTCTACAATTCATAGAATCACATACACTCCTCTCATTATCCTCATTCTCTCATTCATATATTCTCCCTCTCCCATTCTCTCTCTCTCCCTCGCTCTTACTCCCCGCCCCCACAACACAAACGCAAGCTTTTTAAAACAGAGAGTATAGTAGTAAGGTATAATGTTACAACAGCAAATGTGGGAGCCCAATTATAGCTTTAAAATCCTAGCATTGCCCTGAATCAGCTTCCTCACTTACAACATGGATACTAATAGTGCCTGTGTCATAGCACTTTCTCAAGGATCAAATTCTTCATTCATTTAAAAATTTCACTGAGTGCATGCTAGGTACCAGGTACTATTCTGGGTTCTAGGGATATAAAAGAGAACAAAATAGACAAAATTCCTTGCCCTTATGCCACTTCTAGTGGAGGGGTGTAGTTATTAAACAAGTAAGTAAAATATGTACTATTTGAAAGGGGAATACGTCATAATGGGAGGTGGGAGGGATTAGGAAAGATGGGAGCAGAAAATTTGTAAGTGTAAATAATGTGGTTGGGGAAAACCTCATTAAAAGGTGACATTTGAGCAAAAGTTTTATTTAAATGAGTTAACACATGTAAAGAAATTGAAATAATTCCTCGCGTATAACAAATGTATAATAATACTTTCATTAAGTAGAATTTTTTGAGTGTTTTTATTCACTGTTCATGGTACTTTACATATTGTTTAATTATTACAAGAGGCCTATAGAGTGTTATTAGCCCTTTCTACTGAGGAGGAAACTGAGATGACATTGACCTGTCCAAGGTCACATAGTTAATATGTGATTGGGCCAGTACTTAGACCATATATGGGATTGCCTCATGAGGCTAAGTTTGTCCACCCTTTCTGGAGATAACCTTTGTGCTTAGGAACTATAATGGACTTAGATTCACAAAGATTAAAGCGTGGTCCTGCTGGAAGCTTTATTTGGAATAAGATGCTATAGTTAGAAAGTTCTGCAAGGGCTGTGGGGAGTCACAAAATCTCACCATCTCCTTAGTAATTCAACTTGAGAGTAAAGGTGATATTGCCTGGCATCCCAGCACCTGGCTCGGACACTTTCATTACTTTGTGTGTTGTGTGCAAGCAACCTAAGAATGGAGGTGTAGGGAGGGCAGAAATAAAATGACGTTACTGGTCAGTGGCAATTACTTAATTACAAAAGAAGCTTTGGGTTTTCAGGATGGTCGCTTGCTGAAGTTTAAACAAAAAAGAAAAATGAAACAGGATTCAGTTCATTGATGAGTGAACTATAAATTTTGCCTGGAAAAGGCTGGCAAGGCTATAAAATTCAGGCCACCATCTGTTAGTGCTTGCTTGAAGAAGCATTCGTATGGGGTAATTAAGATGTCACACGTACTTGAAGCACAAATCATCAGTGCACGGTGCCTAGCATCCCTGGAAAGATTGTGGATGGTGAAGATGATCCGAGAAGAACGTCGTCTTGCTTAAAGGGTGTGTTTCTATTATATCATGGGAGCCAGTGTTTGGGGTCCCTTGAATGCGGTAGAGGAGATGAGGACCTCTGAGAAAACTTCTTGCTCGAATTGGCTGGCTCATGTAATCAAAATGATCAACTGTGTAGCCCTGTGCAGTCTGGCATACCTAATATATGTTTGGACGTCAGTGTCTGCAAAGCTCAGAATGAACTGTGACAATGAGGGAGAAGACAGGCAAGCCTTGCTAAGCCCAAAATTCCTAATAATAAACAGAAAAAAATCATTGCCTGGTATTTTATAGTTTGCAAAGAACTTTCTCATCAGTTATTTTATTTAACTTTACTGACAATCCTATGAGACAGGAATTATATATACATCTTACAATGAGAAAACTAAGGTTGAGGGAAATGGCACTTTTTGCCCAAAGCCACCGAGATAGTAAGTAGCAGAGCCATGACTGAAACCAGGGCTCATTTAACTCTAAATCCTACGTGATTTTCCCTACTCCGTAGAGTCCAAGCACAAGCATTCTGATATGAGAATCAAATAATTTTAGGTACCGTGCCCCCCCCCAAGCTTTACACCTTTACATGCAGGTAGAGAACTTCGAGAATTCATTTCCAACGAAGACGCCAAAGATTGACAAATGTAAGAGGGCCAGGAATTTTTAAATAATAAAAAGTAGCATGTATTGAGTGCTTCCTGTGCATCAAGCCAGGTTCAAAGTGCTTCGAATGCCTGCATTATCCCATTTAGTCCTGAAAACTACTCAGGACATTGATTCAAGGAGGACTCATTAGTTGTCGAGGTCACATAGCCTGTAGCAAATTCTGAAGGTTCTTTCTAGGATGGATGTCCAGGCATCCCCAGCAGACACAGCATGGCTGGGTTGTGGAGCTGAGCCAGGGCAGTGATTCTCCCAGCTTTGGAGTCTAAAGAGCTGTGCTTTTTTGACATCAAAGACCATAACTGATGAAATTAGGAATGCTGAGCTTGCCTCCAGGTGGCCCCTCAAGAGTGTGCTTCTTTCTCATCGTGGTTGGGGAGGAGATTTGTGCTCCACAGGTATTAATATGATGCTATCTGCCCAGCAACCGCATGTTTACCTTCATTGCCTCAGTTTGTGCCTATGGACCATTCAAGGATGGTCAAGCTCTTTTGTGCCTTCACAGTAGGCACCCTGGCACCAGCTTTACTTGTGATGTTTGTCAGAAAATAGGATACTGCCACTGCCCATCCACATGACTGCTAGGACTGCTCCTTTTTCTTCCGTGAAATGCAGATAATCATTCTTGTCACTCCTCCTGGCATCACTAGGAGGGTGTGAAAACAAGCAACACCATGTCTCTAAAGACCTTGCAAAAAATAGCTAGGCACAAGTACACTCTTCCTCGTGGTTCTTAGGGACGTTGGGGACAAAGTGCTTCTCCACATAAGTGAAGTTGACAGGTTCATATCCTTTCCCCTGAGAATGTCTTCCTGCCACCCTTATGGCGGGTTTGCAGTAGTTGTCCCCTTTTTCACACAGATCGTCACGTCCTTTCCCAATTGCATGCCCAGTGCCTCGCCAACTCTTCATTTCTCGCCTGCTCCGCTTTGGCAGCCATATTTCAGGGACTAATTAGACATACTCAGCTTTGTCCTTGAAAACACATCAAGTCTGCAGGCTGTGGGTTTCTTTACCTGGGTCTCTATCCCCACTTGGTGGCAAAGAAGAAACAAATGCATAATGTTGGGGATGGCTGTTTATTTTTGCTGCCTTCTGGTCATAGAGCAGTGTTCCCATTCATTACTGAATGCCTACCATGGGCAAGCCATTCTGTGCTAAGTAATAGGAATACCAAGATAAGAGCTGTTCTTCCTCCCACCCTCCCTGGCCTACAAATGCCTCCTGGTGGGGAATCTCTTCCTGCCATTCTCCATTTCAATTTTGGCTGCTAGCAGAAGACAAAGGACTAAAAAAGGTGTTCAGAGGCAAGCTGGGCTCATGGAGCCACTGCAGTGCACTTACTATATCGTTCCTTTGTGTAGACAAGTGGTTTTCAATCTGTGATGTGTGCAGCCCTTAGGTTCTGAAGCAGGATCACAGAGCCTACCATAAGTGGGAGTGATGGGGTAGTCGGAAGTGGTTAAGATAGGACTGTAGGCCCCCACTCCACCTCTGTCTGAGTGACTTCATCTTAATATGTTTTTTAGATATTTAAGTCTGCCTGGGTTTAATTTAATTTAATTAACTTTTTTTTTGGATACATAGTCTCACTTTGTTGCCCTGGGTAGAATGCTGTGGCATCATAGCTCACGGCAACCTCAAACTCTTGTGCTCAAGTGATACTCTTGCCTCAGCCTCCCGAGAAGCTGGGACTATAGGCACCCACCACAGCACCTGGTTATTTTTAGAGAGGGGGTCTCGCTCTTGCTCAGGTTGGTCTCCAACTCCTCAGTTCAAGCCATCTGCCCACCTTGGCCTCCCAGAGGACTAAGATTACAGGTGGGAGCCACTGCGCCCGGCCTAGATTTAATTTTAAAAAACCCTACTGCTAAGGATGAGTTGATAATTACTGGTGCAGATGCAGCCTGAGAATACTTGGGAGCAGAATTTGGGATAGCAGCTTTCATCCCCCATGCCTCAGCTCCCTGGTGGCAGGCAAAGTAGTTCTGGCTACTGGACATCCTTGCAGTCCCCTTGCTCACTTCTGCAAGATCTTTTAAAAAAGAAAAAGAAAACAAAAGAAATACTTCCCTTCGTATGGCCTAATTGCCCTGAACAGATGAAAGGGACCAGACTGACAGGTGATTGTTCCCTTAGATTACAGCCTATGCCCAGGCTGAACCTGAAACACTTGGAGGGAAAAAAGAACTGCCACAGGTTTTGAGTAATGCTCCCCAACTGGCTTCTGCTCTCCAGACTAGATGAACACACACTATTTCCACTCCATTTCCTTAAACTGGCCTCTGTGCTAGGCTGTAATGAAACCTGTAGGGGAAGAAAAGACCATTAGCTTGGGGAGAGGATTATTTTAGTTGCTTAAGTCAATCCTCTCCCGGAAAATAGTCAGGAGGGCGTTTAGGCCTAAGTCTGCTTGTTAATTTCAAATGCCATTAGAAGGCCCAGGGGTGTTTCTCATATGTAGTCATTGTAGCTATTTTATATAATCCTATACATAATTTTGTTTATAAATTTGAAATTGTCTCTCTCCCTAGGGGTTTATATTATGTTCACTGACTAATTCAACCTTATCATCAACAATATAGTGCCTTTTTCAGTGCCTATAGTGCCTATTTTTTTGGTCTCGTTGTCTACCAAATGCCCTTTGTTCCCTATCACGCACCTATCTGGAAAGACCTACATTCTTCAGCTACTCCTGTACAAATCCTAGTTTATTGGAAAGAGCTCAGTCTTTCAAATTAGATCAACATGGTCTTCTGTCCCAGCTCTAACACCTCGGACAAGTTATTTAAGCTCTTTGAGCCTCAGTTTCCTCACTTATAAAATGTGGATGGCAATGGACCTCCCTCTCTACTAGAGATTCTTTGACTATTCAGTCAGAAAACTTCCGCAAATCTTCCGATACATATTGGTGTTCAGTAAATGGATTCACTGTTGTTCCTCATAATTCAAAACAATTACTGTGCCGCTTCCTCTATCATGTCTCTCCTGATGCAGCCCGAGGGTGTCTCCCTCCTCTGAACAATATCTATTTAGCATTTAACCAGGCACTAAGATGTGCCATTCATTTGTGTATGAATTCCGTCAGCAAATATTTATTGTGCATTTAGGACATGATACGATGCTGAGGGGGGAGGATGTAGAGACGGAGAAGTGAGAGAAGGAGGGGAGGAGGTGGAGATAGCAGGGTTGGACAGGCACCAATTCAGTCGCTGCTCTTAAGCAACTAAGTTTCTAATCAAAACTTAGCAACTAAGTTTCTAATCTAAGTTTCCTATACACAAATAGCTAGAATAAAAGGAACAAAGTGGCTTAGTTTATAAGGAAGGTGCAGCCAAAGATGCTGCTAGAGGACTTTGGATGCTGGAAAATGAAAGACGAAGGCCTGGAAATAACAAGCCTCTTCTTTATTGTTAACTTTCCTTCTGTTTGCTTATCTCTCCAGCCAAGTTATGGCTATGGCTCCTTGAGGAAGAGTGGGCGTACTTCTTTTATCTTCCGTGGAGCCTACCAGAGTACAAAATGGGCCCTTAGTATATGTAGTATGTGCCAGATGTGAGACACATCTGTAGAGTATCTGTGGGAAACGGAATGAAGTGTCTCAAGCACACCCTGGAAAAGACCACCTCGTCTCTTGTTTCATCTTAGAGAAAGGGCAGAAAGTGGCCATACCGTAACTCAATATGTGCAAAGATTAAAGTGACTGAGCCCCATTCAAAAATAAATAGATGAATGAATAAGTAGATCAATAATTTTTTCGTTTTGAACTTTAAAGATTCTCAAGCTTATTTTACACAAAGAGCGTTTTGCTGAGGATTTTGGTAATAGATCAAGTGGAGTACTCTTGCCTTCCCATGAGCCCCATGATGTATATATATAATAGACAGGGGCTGGGAGCACAACTGGGGTGTTGTTGGCCGACAGACTCCTCTGTTGGAACCTACCTCTTATCTTTGCCTTTCCA
>CAUYRH010179643.1:0-19756 GCA_963574655.1 Perodicticus potto
TCATGAATGTTACATTAATCAGGTGGATAAAAATATCTCCGATTGTATGGGAAGCCCGCACACTGTACTCCAAGCCTGAATCATTGTACACAGTTATGACTCAATAAAAAATAATTAAAAATTAAAAAAAAAAGAAAAAAAGAAAAGAAAGCATTTATTGAAATGCCTGCTCTGTCTTTCTGCCCGGTCCCTGAAATCCTGTTCCATCCGTGAAGCTGCCCCTATAATCTCCAAATAAAGTTCTAGTTACCCCAAAGGCCACGGTGATGACACCACTGGACACACTGTCTTGGAACCTGGCTCTGGAGGCGAGGCTGATGGGGAACCAGGCATCCTGTGGGTTTGTGGGCCCAGGCTTCTCCCCTCACAGGCACGGCACACGCATGTCTGTTCTGCTCACAGTGACAGGGAAGGCTGGCAGGTGTGGGAAAACCATTGAATAAATAAATGTCTGTCGGCCACTGCCGCCGAGGTAGCGTAGGACCCCACTGAGGTGGAAGGGCTGTGCTGGTTTCCGGGACTCCACCGCTCAGGCCCGCAGACCCTGGGTAGGCACCTGCCCTTCCTCCATTCTGCAAGTTTCGGTGGATGCAGACCAGAGACCCATGTGTCAGATTAGGAGGGCTTTGAAGTCTGGAACAAGTCTCAGACCCCTCACACCAACATAAGCTGAAAAAACAGAGTAAAAACTCCACAAATGTTTACCGAACAGAAATAGCACTAAGTTTTAAGCCATGGGCTCTAAAAACTGAGGCACATCATGTATCTTGTATGAAATATTTCCATGATCTGATGCTTTACTAACATTTCACAATGAAAATATTGACTCCATATCTTATTTAAAACTGTTCTTCAGAAACTAGGCTGTAAAAGAATGGGCTTTTATCCACCTCCCCATACCCGCACACACTTTTCAAATTTCCTGCACATAATTTAAACAAAATTCCATTGGACAGTCTGTTTTTTAATCATAATTATTGAAATATTTACCAATTCTTAAAAGTTTTTAAATTATCCTGCTATAATTTACAAGTATACTACCATTCTTATTAGACAAATACTATATTTAAAAACATTCCTGAAAATAATAATTTCTGAACATACTACAATCAAGTTCAAATTGTTAGATTCAATTATGGGAGACAGTTCTTTAATATTTGTGCGCATTTTAACAATGTAAACCTTGCATTCTAATCACAAAACATGGCCACAGATTATAACAGCCTCTAAAACGCATCCCCATTCTCTGGTTTCATTAAGATATTAATCTATGTTGCCCTCTGTGAATATTTTTAACATTCTGATTATAGGATCTTTATTAGCAATGACATAGGCCATGAATTTTGCATTTTTATGATACTGCAATTTCCCTGGAGATGCTCGTATTAATGTAAATATACTTGGCATTCCATCAGAATGAGACAATAGTTTGAAGAGGAAAATCATAAAACACAATTCCCCATTGTGTTTTGGGGAGAAAAGTTTTTCTCTAAAAATATGTATGCATCAAGAATAACAGAGCTTTCAGTTTTCCTCGGTGAGTTCATTTTAGCTCTCTAGGGAAGCCCAGGACTGGTTCTGTCCTGATCTAGTGTCCTGGTGTATAAATCACTTCCTAGGGACACCAAATGTAGTACACAGAAATCGTCAGGCCTGTGAATATAAATGCATTTTGAACGTCCTAAAGACAAAATATTTCAGCAAAAGTGGACTGCCTGTGCCCATTTCTTGCCAGGACCACCAGGTGTGTCCCTGGCATGAGGGGCCATGGTGCTGCAGTCCGCCAGCACCACGAGCTCCCTGAGACATCCGGACGGCTTCCGTCCCCTTCGCTGGACATTGCCACGGTAATTACAGCTTCATTTCCAGACTTTCACCAAGTGACATTTTAAAAAGTCACTCCAGATGACACTGTGAAACTCTGTGCTACCTGTAACGTGACAAGAAGTGCCCCTGTGTTTGTCTCCTCACAGCACAAAGCTACTTCTGGGGTTGATGAAATTGTCCTGTGGATTTGCAGAAAACAGGCCCCCCCCTGGCTGCTGGATAGCTGTTCTTTTTTGAAATTAAGTCTGATAGCTTGATCTTGAGTAAGAAAATCAAGACTTCTTTTTAAATAATAAGTATATATAAATGATGGCTTAAATAGTTGATTTTCCTTTGATAAAAATGAACAATGGAAAATCAGCAAGCCTCTGTATTTTATCATATCACTTTAAATACAAATTTTGCTATGGATTGGTTTCATGGCTACTTAATTAAACAGGATAATAACAGTGAAACATTTAGGCCTGGCTGGGCGGCCCACACCTGTCATCCTAGCACTCTGGGAGACTGAATTGGGAGGATCCTTTGAGCACAGGAGTTGGAGAACAGCCTGAACAAGAGTAAGACCCCATCTCTAAAAACAGAAAATTAGCCAGGTGTTGTAGTGGGCCCAGGTTCTTAGAAGGCTGAGACAGGAGAATCCCTCGAACCCAGGAGTTTGAGGTTGCTGTGAGCTAGGCACTCTAACCTGGGCAACAGAGAGAGATACTGTCTCAGAAAAAAAATGTAAGAAAGAAAAGAAAAAAAAGAAAAAGAAAACATTTAGAATAGTTTCTGACACAATGCTAGGAGCTAAAAAGATTGTATATACTGTATATATATATTTATCTATGTAATATTATGTGAATTTTATACTATGGGAAACACTGAGTAGCACTTGCACGCAGTAAAAATGTACTTCTGAAATATAATAAAATATTATTATTTTAAATAATTATTTCCAAATTTAAAGTCTTAAGTATTACTATTTCTAAAATTAAAATGTTTCCTTGGTAATTTCATAAAATCCTATAGTAAAAGTAATGAGCAGTTTGATTTGAATCCTTTATATTGGATTCATGAGAACATGTAAATAAAGCCACGTGGCTGAGGCTGGAACTTGCAACTCTCCGTGTTGGGGTGAGGGAGAAAACAACCCTCACGGGCCCTGAGGTGCTACCATCTCTCCTCCACCTCTGACCTTACCACATCTGCTCACTTAGATTGGTGATTTCAAACACCTGTGGGTGTTTATCTACCTAGGAATCCTGAGTTTATAAATGGCTAATTGGTCCCCTAGATGATTAGAAAATATAATTCTGGTGGCAGAGCTGGGCCTCAAATAAAGGTGGTAAATGGGGCAGGGAGAGATGAACATAGAAGCAAACACTCAAAGTCCCACCTGAGAGAGATTTGAGGATAATATATTCAACCCTTTGGTTTTACAAATGAGGATATTGAAGCCATATTTTTAACTAATTTGCCTAAATTACCTAGTGGATTAATGGCAGTGTGCAAAATCTTGTGGTTTACAGTTCAAAGTTCTTTTTCATAAACCACAGATCTCTTCTTTAAATCATTCATCAAAAGTAATTAAATACAAAGGAAATTAATTCAGACTGGGAATACCAATGATGTTCTATGTAGTCAATTTCTTTTTGGCATTTTTCAAGTACTTTCTTATTTTTAAACCACTTTCCAAAATCCAAAAGCAGTCTAGAGGTATAATTCTTTTTAATTCTTCTTTTCTTTTCTTCTTTTTCTTTTTATTTTCTTTTTTCTTTTTTTTAATTAGGAAGACGTTTCTTTAATTAAACAGTGAAAGGAATTTTTGGCACACAAAGTATTGTCAAAATTAGCTACATCATCATCTAACAGCTCATAAAATATGCAAAATGAAATTTAACAAACATCAAATATTTGAGTGATAAAATATTAGAAAAAATTAGATTTGCATAATATTTTTTCCCTTTTTTTATCAAATCATAGCTGTGTACTTTAATGGGACCACACCTACAGTGCATCTTAGAAGGGTACAGGTGAAACTTATTAAATGCAGAATATAAATGTCTGAACACAATAACTAAGAAAATGCCATGAAGGTTATGTTAACCAGTTCGATGAAAATATATATATATACATATATATATTTTGACAGGTTCATGCTCTGTGGCCTAGACTAGAGTGTGGTGTGCTAATGATTAGAAGTAATCTTCAGGTCTGGTTTTAAAACAACATTCAGTCTGTAGCAATCCAACAGGATGGAAAACTCACTTGCGTTCAAGGTATTTATATAATTATTTGAGATTGAGTTTATTAATTATATCTACCACGGAATGACAGGCTTAAGAGGAAGAAATCTCTGTTTGAGCAGTTTTTACCATATCCCCAAGATAGCACATATCATGATTATGCTGAATGTCAACTGTAGGATAAAAACATAGGTTATATCTTAACTTTTTGAATTCCCCCATGGTGCGTCCTTCATGTTACCAAATTCAGCTAATGAGAGTTATTACACAATAGCCCAGAAAATGATTTAGGCACAATTTCAATAATCCCTACACAGAGTTTCAATAATAATAAAATCTGGTGAATGATAATGTGGGCATTATCCATAGACTTACTTGGAAATAAAAAATAAAACAGATAATCTAGAAGTGTAGGCTATAATATATTCCACATATAGATCATAGTTATTGTAATAAATAAAATCAACACATGATTTTAAATATGGTCTTCACCCCATGGTCTGAATAATTCATGCATTAAAGTTTTATGTTGGCTTCTTAGAATCTTTGGAGTCATATTTCAGACACTTTAGCTCTCCCTTAAAGAAAACAACACAGTACCACAGAGAAGATTTTTCACTATTGTTACACTTTTCCTAACTTAGAAATGTACTTTGTTTTGCTTTCATCTAAGTACAAGAACTCACGTTTATCCCCAATAAGACCACTGTTTTCTTAATCATTTCTTTCAGTCATCTGGCATCTTGAGCACACTTCAATCCTCAAACGTATTACCTGGTGTCATCACTCCATTCATGGTCCTTGAATTATACAAAATGACACAGTTTGAGAAGGTGGCTCACATTTGTGTTACAAGTCCATGGTGCCCCCTGGGAAGGGACTGGAAACCCTCATGGTCGCAGCGTTGTGGGTGTGTGCACCTGCTGACCAGATACAGACCATCAGTGCATATTGTCACATAAATCAACCTGACAGGAACATTTTGCCAGGGTTCTGTCATCCTTTTAACAAAAAGGAGAACAACGGGATTTGGGAAAACAGAAAGGAAAATCAGTGCGTATTCTCTAAATGTCCTTTTCGTCCAGCTGACAGCCTTTTGAGAAATTCCTCCTGCCAATCTGAGCTTGGATCATCTAAGAGCACCTTTCTTTCAGTGGCCAAAGCACACACTCTGTTGACGAGCGTGTTCTGGGGTCACAGCATGCATCCAGGCCCATGGCTGCCGTCATGCCCTCTGCTTCTCCAGAGCTGGGGGTCTGCTGAGAGCCACAGGCTCCTGTTAATCACTTGTTCAGGTGCCAAATGAAGCCGGCACCTGTGAGATTCAGCTGTACGCTCTTTGTCAATAACAAATGTTTAATCCACAAATGTTTGATTGATACTCGATGCCAAAGTCACATGTATGCTAATACTCACATCTACAGTTTCAATTTGTCTTTCAGAAACTTTGCATTCTGTTAAATTGTGCTTGTCATGTCAGAGCATCTCTCTCCCTCTCTGAGGTTGCTGGCAAACATAACCATGTGGTAATAAATGGAAATTTATTCTTATTTGAATATGGAAAGAGTCCCCAATCCCCAAATATATAGTCAATAGAACCATTAAAAAGCTACTTGAACTGGATCACAAATTATTTTTGGTTCTAGTTTTGTTTTAATTTCTCCATATTAAAATTTTATTTTCTTCTTTATGATTTGACATTAAGCATTTCCCGAAGCCTAATAAATGATTTTATCTTGTTATTGATGTACAGTTCACTAGAGAATATTTTATGAACAATTTTGAAAATCAGTTCTTATCTTTTTTGTCTATTTTATCACTATCTGAATTTAATGAGAATTAATTTAAAACCATGAAATGAAACTAAGGAGAAAGCTGTAATGTATTGATTCACATATTTCTTTTTGATTCTTTTAAACTTTGCAAGGTTTCATTTAGTTCAATAAATACATAGCGAATTCCTCTCTGCACAGCTCTGCTCAGTGAGATGGATGTAAAGTGAGTCAGATGGGTCCTTGGCTCCAGAGGAGAAGCCTGTAGGACTTGAGATTTCTAACTCTCGTATTTGGAAGCTGGTGGATTTAAATCATACCCCAATGAGGAAAGTTAAATAGCTGAAGTTTTTTCTAGAAATCCTAAAGGCATCAGAACAACATAGGGAAGAATCACCAGCCCAAGTCCTGGGCAGGATGGAGGCTGAGGTGCAGGAGCCCAGGGCTTATGGCCACTGTCAGCTGGAGCCACTCCCAGCTCCAGAGAGGAAACTCCAGGTCTGAGCTTCACCTCATGTTGCCACAACATGAAAGGATGAAAGGGTCAGAGCTGAGGGTGAAGGTGAGTCCCTGTTGCTTCAGATGGGTTCCCCAAAGTGCTGCATTCCAGAGATGAAAGCAAATTCGAAAAAAAACATGTGCTTGCAGGTAGCAAAGTTTGGCATAAAAATACCTCAAACGTTGACATCAGATTGATTAGATCCCAAACAGCCTAACATGTTAGATTCCACGCACCTAACAGCCTGGCAGAAGCAAATGTAGAGCCTCTTTGAAGGAAGATAGTACCTTAGAGGTTGATTAATTTGCCGTATAATAAAATAATTAGCCACATAAAAAATGAATGCTATTAATGAATGTAGAATTGAAAACATGGGTAATAGGACCAGAATCATGTGAGCTACTATCACTGGCATAGCCGATAACAAAATATAATGAGCCTATTGTATTTAGTAAGTTTAAGGAGAAAATAGAAATTTGGAAAAGAAGTGAACACTATTTAAAAAATGAACTCGTTTTCCAAATCTTGAGAGTATGATGTTGGTATTTTAATGGGGATTGCACTGAATCTGTAGATTGCTTTGAGAAGTATAGACATTTTAACAATGTTGATTCTTCCCAGCCATGAGCATGGTCTGTTCTTCCATTTGTCAATATCTTCTGCTATTTCTTTTCTTAGGGTTTCATAATTTTCTTTTGTAGAAGTCCTTCACCTCTTTTGTTACGCATATTCCTAGGTATTTCTTTTCTTTTCTTTTTTTTCTGAAGCTATTGTGTAGGGAATTGTGTCCTTGATTAGCTTCTCATCTTGGCTGTTATTGGCATATACAAAGGCTACTTATTTGTGGACATTGATTTTATATACTGAGACATTACTGTATTTCTTTACCACTTCCAGGAGTCTGTGGTTGAGTCTTTGGGTCTCTAAGTATAAGATCAAGAGCAAGAATTTGATCTCCTCTGCCCCCATTTGAATACCCTTTATTTCCTTCTCTTGCCTGATTTTATTGGCTAAACCTACCATGGAATACTATTCATCCATTAAAAAAGATGGAGACTTTACATTTTTTGTATTAACCTGGATTGAGATGGAACACATTCTTCTTAGTAAAGTATTACAAGAATGGAGAAGGAAGAATGTACTCAATTCTAATATAAAGGCAATAGATGATCTAATACAAGGTGGTGGGTAAGGGAACGAGGGAGCAGGGAGAGAGGAAGGGGATGGGAGGTCACTGTGTATTGGACACTTCTTGGGGGCAGGACACAATTACAAGGACTTTACCTAACAAATGCAATCAGTGTATCCTAATTCTTTGTACCCTCAAGGAATCCCAAACAATACTAAAAGAAATAAATAAAAATTAAAAATGAATTAGTGAAGCCATACATAATGATGAAAACCATTAGCTTTAATGCAAATTTAACAGCAGATTAGACAAAGCCAAAGATACCCTTTGTGAATTGGGAAATACCTCAAAAAAATAATCAGGAATAAGCAAGGAAATATAAAAGGTAGACAAAAAAGGATAAGACAAGCAGTAAGGTCAGTTATTACCTACCATTAGATGGTTTGTTAGGAGCAATAGAGAAAAAGGATCAGAGCAGAAGTAATTTTTGAAGAGTTGCTGTTCATGAATTTTCCAAAAATATAAACTTCTAAGACAAGCTAATGAAAGGTAAAATGTATGCGTGTGTGTGTGTGTGTGTGTATGTGTATATAAAACTTACATATAAACCAGGCATAGTGGCTCATGTCTATAATCCTAGCACTTGCGGAGCCTGAGGCAGGAGGATCACCGGAGCCCTGGAGTCCACAGCTGCAGGAAGCTGTGATGATGCCACTGTACTCCAGCCTAGAGGATAGAGTGAGACCCTGTTTCAAAAAAAAAAGTTACATATACAAATATTTATAGATGAATAAATATAAAACACACACTCTCTCTCACACACACATACGCACTCCAAAGTCAAAAAGAAGAGAAGGAAGGTGCATGACATACATGAGTGAGCAAGAATCACCTCATCAGATGACAGTGTTACTGCAAAGCACATTAGTTTTATGCAACTTCCTCCTCATGGACATATAAGTATTTGAAATTTTACAATAAAAAAAGATTGTGCAACTGGATAAAAATACATCTATGTTCTGGTTTCAAGAGATACACATCAAATCTAATACAGAAAGGCTGGCAGTAAAAGAATTTAAGACTATATATTTGCAAACACTAAACCTAAGAAACCATGCAGGGAAGTATGAAGTAGATTATAGGGTAGACACAGCTAATGACAAAGGATTGTAGTCACAAAAAAAAAGAAAAATGTAAAACTTTTAAGCTTACATGCACCAAATAACATGGCCATGAAAAGTATACAGCAAAATTTACTGAACTTTAAGATTAAATAGTCATATTTCCTGTGATAGTGGAAAGGAGATTTAACCCGATTTCTAAGTAACTGATAGAACAAGCAGACAAAAAATTAAGAATGATCTAGAAGAGCCAAGCGCTTCTAATAGCAAACTAATAAGGATTTGCAGAATATGTCCTCTTACAAGTGCTGTTATATAAAACATGTAACCGAGTGAACACATTCTAGATGATGATTTTTTTATTTCGGACTAATATGACCTTTAATGAAGTGAAATCATACACCGATGACTTAGTGTCTGTCTTGTTTCCCTAAAAAGGCAGAGCCAGAGGCAACGATCAGGTGCTGAGCTTCCTAAGGGACAAGCAAATTCAGAAGGGAAGAAGGGGTCAAAGGCAGTGACTGGGCACTACACCACAAAGAGACGCATTGTGTCTAAACTAGCTCATCTGCTGTACCACAGACACCACTCGGGGAAGGAGGGAGACTTTTATCTGCCTGCCTCCATGTGTTTGCTATATCACGTTGGAAACATTTCATATCTTGGAGACTTCACTCTCGCACACATGAATTACGATATTCACGCTCTCATCATCCACACAGGTTGCCAGACCTCACATCCTGTGCTGCGACATTTTACCCAAGTGTGAAGATGGTGAGAGCATCTAGAAACTCAGCCCAGCCGGCCCAGCCACACAGGGAACTCCACACCCCCTGTTACTTCTCAGCTCTGGCAAAGAGATCACCAGAGTCCAGAGAGAATCAGCTTCAAAGACACATCTGAGGCCTCAGAATGAAAATCTGAAGAGAATTGTAAAAGGTGCTGGCTGCAAAGAGAAACAAATGACAAAAAGAAAACTACAAAATGTAGAAACATTTGGTGAAAAAGAATATACATCCAGGCTCGGCGCCTGTGGCTCAAGTGGCTAAGGCACCAGCCATGTACACCTGAGCTGGCGGGTTCGAATCCAGCCCGGACCCGCCAAACAACAATGACGGCTGCAACCAAAAAATAGCCGGGCGTTGTGGCAGGCGCCTGCAGTTCCAGCTACTTGGGAGGCTGAGGCAGAAGACTCGCTTGAGCCCAGGAATTGGAGGTTGCTATGAGCTGTGATGCCACAGCACTCTATCCAGGGTGACAGCTTAAGGCTCTGTCTCAAAAAAAAAAAGAATATACATCCAAATAACTCATGGGTCAAAGAAGAGATTGTAATGAAAATGAGAAAATATTTTCAAATGAATGAAAATAACAGATTTGAAAACTTTTAGGATCTATTTAAATCTCTACTTAGAAAGAAGTTTAGAGCTTAGAATGCATAGGCTAGAAAAATTTTAAAGGCACAAAATTAATTGCTAAACAACTGTGTATTTTTTAAAACACTTTTTTAAAAAGAGTGCAAATTGATCCCACCAAAACACATGGATTTAAACATAACCAGGTAAATGCACAAGGCATTGCATGTACAAAGGAGTGGATTCCTGGAAAACACTAGCATCTCTATTTTCTTTTTTTTTTGCCATTTTTAGTTGGGGCTGGGTTTGAACCTACCACCTCTGGTATATGGGGCCAGTGCCCTATCCACTGAGCCACAGGAGCCACCCTAGCATCTCTATTTATTTGTACCTTCAGATTCAAGAAGCCATTACAGCAAGCCCCTGGGGCCAGCTCCCGCCCTTCTGGATAAAACACTCAATCCTGCATTGAGAGTGAGTGAATGCCCCATGCCACAGGCGCTTTTTTCTGCCCAGCTTTATATTCCCAGTCCAACATATTTTCCTGCATCTTCTATAACAACTTCCATACAGGGGGGCAATCTGGATCCACAAATACTTTCATTATCTCTGGTTAGGACACAAATTTTATAATTTATCTTGTCTCGAACTCATATTGAGTGAAAAATATCATTGTCGAGATGAAACACTAATTGGTCACAAAAAAAGCATGTCTAAAATATAAAATACAAGGATAGTGTACGGTAAGTTAATACGTACAAGAAAGAACGCTGGGCATTGTGTAGTGTAGAGAGTGAGTTATTACTTCAGAACATCAGCTGCACCAAGGATCATCCTAGCTAAGCCAGGAATGATGGTCACCCTACTTACAGCAAAGAACACTAGATTGAAAAGCAGCATCAAGTTGATAAAATCTGTAAGAACCATTCACATTGCACAAGCAGACTCATAAATCTACAACACAGCTGATGAATATTGTCATAGACATCAGTCACATACTCGTTAAAAATGTACGAATCAAATACATTGTGCCAATCATGGCGCTCATCTTTAGGAGTACAAAAGATAAATAATACATAGACTTGTCCTTACACATTACATGGTTTGTTGGGAAAGAGAAATAGTCAAACCAGTAATGACAAGCCAGTCAGACAAATGCCCTGGTAAATGCACAAATGCTCAGGCAGCCATGGGAGAGAGTTAATATTTTAGAGTTTACTATTTTTCAGAACAAAGCCTAAAAACTTAAAAGTAGAAGTGAGGAGAATCTTAAACATTTCTTAAAAACTAGGAAAAATTGAAAAATAGTTCAAGTCCAAGGATGAGCCTTCCAGGCAGGGGGAGGGGACTGCTGGTGTGAAAGCCATGAACATGGCCTCCATACCCACCATCGACATTCATCCAAGTCAAGGACGCATCTCATATTTTCGCAGTTGGCTGATAGTCCTGAATTACTATGCTAAGGTAATACAAGGCCCACCAAAAGTTATATAAAAAGGTAGTTTAAATTCACTTGATTATTTTCTTTTTTTCAAAACAAACTCGGTCCTAGTGTTCACAATTCTTCTAGGATTTGGAGTGAGGAGGAAGGCGGGTCAGCAGGCGGTACCATTGTGGGCGTCCACAGTGCAGTCCCACACAGGTCTCTGGTCCCTCCTGATGCCATTTCACTATTGTCGTCATCAACAAATGAACTGAAAGTTTATTTGAGCAACAGCAGTTCATGCCCGGGGAAGCACCAAGGAGGGCATGGTTCTGTGCCCCTGGTGGAGCAGAGACAGGCTTTTGCAGGGGAATAAAGAGACAGAGAATGCTGAGTGGTTACAGTGACAGTGTTGCCTTGCTGGACTCTGCCTCTGGACAACCCGGCGTTTTAGAGCATGTTTCTGAGTTTGGTGGTCATTTCTGACTAGTTATGCTTGTGTTCTGCTTTTCATGAATGCAAGCATCTAGGAGAAATGCCCCAAGTTTGGGTGACGTTTGCATCCTTGAGTCCTTCCCAATTAGAGCACTACTTGGCATTGTGCCTGATATACTGTAGGTGATTTACAAATATCTGTGGGTTGAATGGATGATTTAACGAAAGCAAGTTCTCACAGCATTCTCCTGCGTGGTAGAGCTGAGTCCACAAGTCTCCCAATCTCAGCCACTAAGAGTCATAGAAACACATCCCTTTCTCCAATTATTTCCCAGCCCTGCACCCACTGTCCATCCATCACCATCCGTCTCAGTTAAGGTGGTTGCTCTACTGGAACAGCATGGACAGGAGGCTGAGTCCAAGGCCCCGGCCCTGGCAGGTGTGGTGTGTGGTGAGGACCGGCTTCCTGGTGCACAGAGGGCCCCCTCTCCTGCAGCTTCACATGTGGGAGGGGGAGGCCGCCCTCTGGGTTCCCATATACGGGCACCTTCCTGACCACAGGTAAACTCCAGTACCTCCCAAAGTCCTCAGCAGCTGCTGCCATCACCTTGGGGGTGAGCATAACCCACTGGTGAATGGGGGACCCAGACATTCAGACCAGAGCACATTCTGCCATAAACCCGTGTCCCATTTTCCAACTGCAGAATCAGTGAAAATGACCTCATCTAGTTCCTATTTTATTTAGAATTAAATTGGCTTGCTGGATTCATCTTCCTCTTCAGAAACAGGCAGGGCTTCATAGTTAGCTCCAGGGATGGGTCATGGGGAGCCTCAGAGAAGCAGAAATCCCCTCTGAGCCCACAGCTCCTACCATATCTGGTCTCCACCCGGAGCAGCAAGTGTTCTCTGCAGTGGTGGCTCCTCTGACATTTACATATTGGGTTAGTTAGCTTCGAGAATTGCCTAAGTTCTTCTTGTTATTAATTACCCCTGCAGATTTTACAGAGCCCAGACTAAATCTCTTCTTCTATGTAATGACTTCTTATAAACTATCTCAGTTCTAAAATCCTGAGCCTGTGTAAAAGGTTCTTGAATTGGTTTAGGAAAAAAAAATCTGATATGTGGAGTCTCCAAAGCTGGATGTAAATAGGTTACCAAACACACTAAAATTTCCAAACCTCCCTTTTATAACCTGTAAGACAGGGTTGCCAATATTTTCTTCCTTGGGATGTTTAGAGGTTTTAAAAACTCCACATACTTCATATCTGGCACATCTCTAGAAAATAATTTTTTCTCACAAAATATTGGTGTCATTTAATACTTATAATTATTCCTATCATACCATATTTCTAGGTTCAATTATTAACCTTTATTACTCAATGACTTGGGCTGTTTTCATAAAAAATAATAAGATCTCCAATGAGCAACTTCACAAGAAGCAGAGATATCAACTCTCCAACAGAAGTATGTATCAAAAACGTCATAAATACAGGAACAAAAATAAAGAACAGGAAAATAAAAGTAGATAACTAAGGTTATGGAAATGAATTTTTCCATTGTTCAATGGATGAAAAATGCCAGTTTCTGCTTCGTTTTGTAAATCAGACCAGCTTCAAGGCTGACACCCTGGGTCAGCTGTCTGTTAATACCAGTGAAATCGCAGGGCTCTCTCCTTTTCCCTCGGATTGCTGTGGCCAGGACTCTGCACCAGCAGAGGTGAGACAGGGCTCTTGGCCTGCAACCCTGATCTTCCCTTGCTGCCCGTAGAGTTCTGGGTATGGATGCAGGAAGGGCACTCAGGCATTCGGGTGAGGACGGGGGCTGTCCCAAAGACAGTCGTGCTACAAACACCCTCATTTCATCCTCACAAAGATAACCCTGGTGCCAGTCGGGGGAGGTCCAGAGAAGCACATCACTTGGCAGGGGTCCTGCTGGGATGTCACGCAGTGGGGGTTCCAACCCAGGTCTTGACTCCAGAGCCTTGTGTGTGGAGTGGGGATCCTTCAAACCATACCTGAGTCCCCAAGGACTTTCTCACCACCTCTGGGGTCCAGGGTTGCGGGATCTGGCCATTGCTCCCCACCCTGTTTAGTAGATCATTGGGAGCAGCCAACACCTCTGTGTGGACGTGTCTTCACTCTCCAAGCAGAGGGCAGAGGAGAGTCACCTGCAGGTTTGTCTCTACTCAACAAAGGCTGATTAAATCCATCCAGTGTCCTTCCAAGGAGGTCTAGGCCTGAAGCTTTGGGGTCTTTCCAGTGACAGGCTGGGGGCAGATCCCCACCACATCCTCTGAAGGACTGGCTCCCCTGGGAGCAGGATGCAACCTGTGCTGGGTCACGTCAGTGCTGAATTACTACCAACCTGCCTCAGAGCCGTCCCCGGCTCCAATTCTAAAGTCATTCCAGAACTCCCCCACTGGCAGCTGTGGCAGACTCTTGGTACTCTTTTTATTTTTCCATAAAGACTAGAAAACAACAGCTTGGATTTATTACTTTGAATGCATTAAGTCGTCATAAACCAGGAAGATATTTCGAGTGAAATGTGGAACTAAAAAATGAATTCCCCAAATCCCCCCAGAAGTGTGAATTGTGAGTTGCTTTTTGGTCCCTCTGTTTGGCCCCAGTCTGAGTCGCTTTCATGAGCATCTGGACTGTGGCTGATTCTGTGATTTTGTCTACAGAGCTGGGGCAGGCAGGTAGAAGCACCCACACCAACTTCTTGTTAAGATTCATTTTGTGACATTAAAGAAATACATTCGGCTTTCTTGAAATTCTTCAGTGAAAGTGTATTGGAGGGTTGATTTTCTTTTTATAAATCCTTGTCAAGTTATTTGAATTATTCAACAATTTTTTTTTTGAGATAGAGTCTCACTTTGTCACCCTTGGTAGAGTGCTGTGGTGTCATAGCTCACAGCAATCTGAAACTCTTGGGCTCAAGCAATGCTCTTGCCTCAGCCTCCCAAGCAGCTGGGACTACAGGCACCTGCCACAATGCCCTGCTATTTTTAGAGTATTTAGGCTAGTCTCAAACTCCTGAACTCAGGCAATCCACCTGCCTCAGCCTCCCAGAGTGCTAGGATTAAGGGCGTGAGCCACCAAGCCGGGCCTTATTCAACATTTTAATACTTTTAACATGTCAGGAGAGTAGAGAGAAGTGAATACATTTACAAGTGAATAGCTCTTTGAAATATAATTGTGATCTAATAGTGAAAAACCTCAAACTTATAACTCCGGAGCCTTGACAATAGCTTTTATTAAAGAAATGACTAATAAAATTTAATATTTCCAAACATGGGTATTTACATCCTTCATTATCACAAGTTTGAGATGAGAGGCAATGTGGTTTGACTGTATCCCAGTGTCACGTGCTGGCAATTTTGTCTCCAGTGTAGCTGTGCTGGGCTCAGGTCTGGAGTTAACTAATCCACCTGTGGATCACTGGGTTAATGAGGTACCAGGGGAGTGGGTCTGCAGTAGAAACTAGTTCAGTCCTTGGTGCCCCCCTCTTGCCCTGTGATACTTTCTAGCACATGAAGAGACAGCACAGGGTCCTCACCAGAATGGGACCAGATGCAGCTCCCTGATCTTAGACCTCTCAGCCTCTAGCACCGAGAGAAATAAACATCTTTTCTTTGTAAATTACCCTGTCTCATGAGGAACTGTATTGAAGGGTCGCAGCATTAGGAAGTTCGAGAACCACTGGTCTAAGACAAGGGCTAGAATTTGAGTTATATTTGGCAATAATTATCAATAATCACCTGGCACCTTTGTCTGTGATTTTTGAAGAGATTACAGATAATTAGAGGGAGAGGTACTAAATGCAGAGTTCTTGCTCCAAAGTTCACATCTCCCTTGTCCGGGGTTCCCGAAGCTCACAGCTGTCCTGATGTGGAGCAGGAGGAAAGTGGCCACATGCCCGGCCGTGTACCCACGACCATTGTCACCAAGAGAGTCCAGCCACTCCCACGTACAGGCTGCAGCCCACACACGGCACACTGGCCCAGGCCCGCACCTCCCTCCTGGCCCAGCCTTCTGCAGGGCTCTGCGTAACTCAGTGGTGCTTGGGCTGGGCCCTCGGAAACCACATGCACAGGCGGTGCTGGGTCTCCCTTCTCGCGGGGGGGGCTCTCTCTGTCTCCTGTTTTCTTTCCTTCATTCCCTTTTGCTCAATGTTAGCATCTCTCTCATTTATTCTTTTGTGATACAGGGTATCCTTCTTACCTTTTGTTCTCTGTATTTATTATCTATCCCGCCAAGTCTTTGTGTTATTGGTTTTCTTTTCTCTCCATTTTTCATGGAGTCCCATTTTCTCAAGGTGTCATTTTTCTCCACCCTTCCCACTTTCTTGATAATGCCTAAGTCAAATCTTTGTGGAAATCAACCAGGAAAGAATTACTAGCACGGTGCACATGGGGACCGCTGGGTGTGGTCACCACCTCAGCCTCGGTGGAGAAGGGATGTGTTGTCAAATGAAATGATCCACCGGGCTTTGGAAGAACAAATGGCCACAAGAGCATGTTTATTTTACTCCCAAGTAGAAATTCACAGTTATCATAAGCATGGTACTTGGAATAAATACTTTCTAATTTTCCACAAGCTCACCGATCATTTTAGAATATAGTTTTTCTCCCACAAGACATACTCAAAAGACAATGGGTATCACGTACACCCTTGAGCTGGTGTTTTTTTAATCCTGACACGGATTCAAACATGCTGCTCCCCTTCTGCTTGAGGGAGAATGGATATGCTTGCAGCATTGTAAAGATTTAATACAACAGCTCGTTTAGCTGTAGGAATGCCTTCTTGTTTGTTTCTTTGTGGTTGTCAGATTTTACAAAGAAAATGGCTTGCCTTGTCTCATTTTAATTTTTTTATTATCACTTGATTTCTTTCTTATTGTTACAATCATTATAAGACACTTACACAAAACTTTTCCTCAAAGGAACTCAAATAATATCACACACGTAAATTACCAAATAGACATTAATCTTCACAATGCCCAGGTGAGGTAGCTGGAACTGCAGTAATTAAAATGTTGAATAGGTTTAGGACTGTGCCTCACTCAGAAAGCCCTGCCTTGGGAAAACAAGAAACAAAAGAAGTCACGAGTTCATTGTTCTAATTGCAAAAAAAATAAAAAAAATAAAAAATATATATATATATATATATATGAGATTACAGCCAATTCTCGGAGATAGTTATCTCAAGACAAGCATGAATTAATCCAGTTACTTATAAAACCTACAACTCTGAATGGAAGCTATTTCCAAAGAAAGGAAATGTGTTATAATTTTCAAAGGAATTACTATGAATGCAGCCTATGATTTGAAGGACTTCATACTTTAATCTATGGATTTCCACTCCTATTTGATTTTGAGAGAGCATTATGGAACTGGCAGGCGGGAATTACTGTCTAAATTGGTTGGTGAACCTGCCGAGGCTGGAGGGAGTGGACGCCACCCTGCTGGTCAGGCACGGCTGGAACAAGGGTGGTTTCCGAGTGAAGGCCACGCTCTCCTGGCAGCCGCAGAGCACCATCTCCGCCAGCCAGTGCAGCTCCAGGAAAATTTTGTTACATTACAGCTGCCTCACACATTTTTTTGTGTAATTTGGCATTTTTTTTAATTGTGGCATTTTTTAAATTGCCTTCCTGTCCCATAATCATGTCTTACTTTTCAATGAGGAAATAGTGAGGCCACTGTACTTCATGCCTAGAAGGAGAGCTTCAAGGTGTCAGGCAAGAGCTATAGTCACCCTGTAAACCTGCAGCAGACACCAGACAAGCAGGGTCCTGGGTCCTGCTTTGGACCCATTGAAAAGTAAAAGTCCCTGGAATTGCACACTTCGGACAATTTGCAAAGACAATTTTTTTTTTTTTTTGTAGAGACAGAGTCTTAGTTTGTCACCCTTGGTAGAGTGCCATGGTGTCACAGCTCACAGAAACCTCCAACTCCTGGGCCCAGGCGATTTTCTTGCCTCAGCCTCCCAAGTAGCTGGGACTACAGGTGCCTGCCACAACACCCAGCTATTTTGTTGTTGCAGTTTGACCAGGGCCAGGCTTGAACACACCACCCTCAATATATGGGGCTGGTGCCCTACTCACTGAGCCACAGGCGCCACCCTGCAAAGACAATTTTTATAACAAGGTAAATATATAATTAGAAAGACAGATATATGTCTTCAATATAGTTGAAAAATTGAGTTCGAGACAATTCATGTAAAAACAAATGCTACTTTATATAAGCAGGCCAGGAAGTCTTTCCTTATATCAAAAACCTTTCCTGATGATGGTTCCTTATTAGAGTAATAAGAGCTCATCCTGAGAATAAAACAATCTCTGAAAGTCTCAATGCCTCTGAGAACATTATCATTGATTTAGATGGGCATGACCTTGATTTTCTCACTTGATTTTATGTTTGGCCGGTCCATGAAGACTCACAAAGAATATATATTTATTTTCAAGTTTTAGAGTTCCTTCCATCCTTGGCTTTGGAAAATTGGTATATATAGCAATTTTGGTTGTGGCACATACTGATAAGACACAAAAGCTGGAAAGAATTCAAGACGTGAAACCACAGACAGGTGGGTTAAAATCGCGACTCCGCCTAGTAAGGAATGTAAAATCCCAGATAATTTATCTAACATAAACTTCAACTTCACATTTTCAATACTCCCTATAATCTTCTCTAACGATCTCTGCCCACTGCTGTTCCTACAGGGATAATCCTCATTTCCTTCCTTTCTATTAGGAGTTTATCTCACTTAATTCTTCTCCATGTCCTTACTTGGCCTTTTTTTACAAGTTTCCCTCTCCCAAGCTTGCTCAAAATGTTGCCACAAAATTAACCTTTCTCTCTGCCCTCTGACTGTTTAATCTCTTCATTAGTGCCCTATGGAATTCCTCCTGACATTCATGTTTTCCTATCTTCTCCGTCAAGGCCCTGAGCTGGCCAGCAGTTTCCCTTTGTTACCAGAAGCTAACTGGGACCACTTGCTCAACTCAGATCTGTCTCCTTAAATATGGCTTTTTTTTTTTGCAGTTTTTGCCAGGGCCAGGTTTGAACCTGCCACCCCCAGTATATGGGGCTGGCACCCTACTCCTTGAACCACAGACGCCAACCATGACCTTTTTTTTTTTTAGTTCATACCTCTATGCTCTGCTGAATGGCTTAACACAGCCAAATTTTATAGTCTTTTGAACTTATTTTCTAGCTTTTTAAAAGCTCTGTCCTCTCGCTTAAAAAACAAAATAAAACTAACAAAGAACAAAATAAAGGAGTGATAAAGAAAAGAAGTACCTCTAAATGAAGTCACCTTGTTGAAGCCTAGAAATAGTAGAGGAAGATCTTTCCTTCTAAAGTATAATCACATCTTTATCTTTACACATACTGATTTGTTACTACTTAGTTCATTACTTTATTTAGATAACTGGTTTCTGAATGGTTGAAGAATTTAGCAATCTTCATTCTAAGTCTCTGTTTCAGATGGACCATTCCCTGTGTGTTTAGTATTGAATACCTAGCAACTTCTCATTGGACTGATTCTTAAAAGAACAGTTTCAAAATATTTGTGTTCACCTTTTTTCTTTTCTTTTTGTTTTTTATTAAATAATAACTGTATACATTAATGCAATGAGGTACAGTGCTGATTTTCTATACAATTTGGAATGGATTACTCAGGCATGCCTTAGCCAAGGGGTCCTCAAACTTTTTAAACAGGGGGCCGGTTCACTGTCCCTCAGACCATTTGAGGGCCGAGCTATAGTTTAAAAAAAAAACTATGAACAAATTCCTATGCACACTGCACATATCTTATTTTGAAGTAAAAAAACAAAATGGGGGCAGCACCTGTGGCTCAAAGGAGTAGGGCGCTGGCCCCATATACCAGAGGTGGTGGGTTCAAACCCAGCTCCAGCCAAAAACTGCGAAGAAAAAAAAACAAGAAAGGGACAAATACAAATACAAT
>CAUYRH010179652.1:0-11048 GCA_963574655.1 Perodicticus potto
TGCCTTCAACGTGAATTACTGTGGTAATAATTTGGAAAAGGCAAACATGATTGAATATCTGAAAAGCTTAGAAGTGGCCTTTCTGTTACATATGTGGCACAAACAGCTCCTTAAGTGCAGGACACTTCCTGTCTTGTGTCATACATTTTGTCTGATGCCAACAGAAATGAACAGACACTACTTAACACACTGGAGTGGTACGAGCCCTCAGGACTGTACCAGAGTAAACACAACCTTTACATGGCAGAAAATTTGTCGTTTCATTTGTGGTTGGTGACGAAGTCGATGTTTTGTCTAAATAATTGATACTCATCTTATGGTTGGCGCTATAATCACCTGCTATATATTGTGAACTGTGCAGTAAAACAGAATTGTGTATATATATTTACCTTTGAATACCTGAAATTCCCAAGCTCACTTACAATTGTAATAGTTGGTGTAAGGCTATGCAAACATGTACAGGAATAACGTTAGTAGATGGGAATCCATAAAAGTGGGATCTAGAGGGCTTACTTGGGTTCACAATTGAGTGAACCCAGTTGTGTTGAACTAAAATGTATGATAGAGTGAGAGGTATCCAGCCATTAAATGAAGGGTAGAGAGATTAGTGTGAAGAAAGAGCATTCAGACTGGGTTTCTTTTAAAATTAAAATATTTGTTTTCAGATTAAAAAAACATTTTTCTCGGGTAAATAAATGCATATCAAAGACTTGAACAGGCATTCTCTCTAAATTTGAGTATTTTTTAGTTCTTAATATTAAATATTTGTTGCCTAATGGCTTCCAAATTATGTGGGAGTCTGTACATGTTTCCTCTTAAAGTTTTTTTTAAAAGTGGTTAAGCACACAAAGCTATTTTTGTTTGATATTTAGAGTTTTGTGTCTGTATGAATTAAATCTTTTAAATGTTTCAGTGTTAACTACTTTTTTGGGTAATGGTTTGGAATAAAGTTTGTGTTTTAAACCCCCCCCCCCAAAAAAAAGAAATTGCTCTAGATGCTTAAACCATAAGGGGTTAATGGTTCATAATTATTGTCTATTATGAAATATCCTCCTTAGGTGGAATAAAACAATGTTGGGAAAAACATTGTGCTTTCGTAGTTCCAGCTATGAAAAAATATTAACTTTTATTAGTTCAAACTGGGGAATTTTGATGTATAAAACAGTTGCAAATTATAATACCAAGAGGTAAATGAACCTAAGAACATGTTCTACTGGTAGTTTAGATGACACAGTCCACTCAAATATAAGTTTCCTCTCTTCACCTTCTAAAAAAAGGCATTTTTATTCAATTATTGATAAACAACACCCACTGCCATTCAGTGAAGAAGGTGACTGCCAGTAGCCTTGCATTATTTCTTCTTTTTTTTTTTTTTGAGACACAGCCTCAAGCTGTCACCCTGGATAGAGTGCTGTAGCATCACAGCTCACAGCAACCTCCAATTCCAGGGCTCAATAGAGTCTCCTGCCTCTGCCTCCCAAGTAGCTGGGACTACAGGCGCCACCACAACACCCGGCCATATTTTGGTTGCAGCCGTCATTGTTTGGCGGGCCCGGGCTGGATTCGAACCCGCCAACTCAGGTGTACGTGGCTGGTGCCTTAGCCCGTTGAGCCACAGGCGCCGAGCCATCTTGCATTATTTCTACAACCTTTATTAGTCCTTAAGAACCCACTACTGTCTTCCCGTAACATTCCCAGAGTCCGAGGTAGGTGGATTGAGGTCACTGTTGGTAGAACAGTTGGTTCTGAGAAGCCACCATTCATTAAGGAGAAGCCTGTGCTGAACGCTCAAGGCATGAAGACTGACACCGCAGTTGTACAATATTCACTGCACACTGCTATCCTGTGTGTATCAGGCAACATTTAACTTCAAGGGAAAAAGGCATGACGACGACTAACATCTGTAATCCCAGCATGCTGGGAGACCACGTTGGGAGTATAGCTAAAATCTACAATTTGAATCCTGCCTGGAGAACACAGTGGGACATTTCCTCTCAAAAACAAATTAAGAAAAATAAGGTGTACCAGTACTTCTTCCTATCTGGGAGGTAGAGAGGACAGGATGGCTGGAACCCATGAATCATAGGATGTAGTGGGCTATGATTAAACCACTGCACCTCACCATGAGTTACAGTCTTTCAAAAAATAGAAAATGGAACTAACCTCTAAAGGCAATGTCTCTTCCTCCCAGGAAATGGCACAGAAATGACTTTTAGTGATCACTTGAGACCTGTCATTGTACTAATTCTTTCCAAGCCACCACAGTGAAATTCTGGTAAGGTAGGCATCTGAAGAGATCTCAGCGTTTAGGCTGAAAGTTATAAAAAGTACCTTTTGAAATAACCTAAAATAATGAAATACTGTACAAGCTTAATGTGTTTGACCATGTCCACATGTCCTTCCATGTTTGATACAGTATCAGTTCATATGGTTGAATGTATTTTGATTTATAGTTACTCTATAGTTCTGGCTCCATGCAACATCAGACATTAAATGCTGGAGAACCAGACATTGAGTTTTTTTCTTGTACAAATTCCACAGTAACAGTCCTTCCATATTAATTTCATGACAAACATCTCATTTCTGTGGTTTCACTGAAGATGTACCTTCACATGTGTAGTAAAAGTGAGTAGTCAAGCCTACATGAAGTCCCTGCCACATACATTGCATTTATTTGATCTCTCTTTAGTATGAACTCTTGTGATGTTCAGTAATGATACCACTCATAATGAAGAATCTGTCACACTTGAGGAGGCTGCAGAGTCTGTCACACATGAATTCTCTGATGCTGTTCAAAGCATGAAATGTATCATGTAACATAGGTTACATTTGTAAGGTTTCTCTCAGGTATGAATTCTGTGATGACTTTTAAGGTGTAATTTAAATGGAAGAACTGTACACTCTCGTAACATTTGTAAGTTTTCTCTCCTGTATGGATTGTAGGATGACAGTTAGGTTTGATTTGTGATGAGAGACCTTGCTAAGGTTTCACTCCAGTATGTGTTTTCTGATAAACTGTAAAGGACTTCTTTTGTCTGAAGGCTTTGGCACATTCATCACACTTGTAAGGTTTCCCTCCAGTATGAATTCTGAGAGTAACTATTAAGGACAATCTGTGCCTGAAAACCTTGCCACGCTCTTCACACATCAGGTTGGATTTATAGACAACCTGATGTGGATGCAGTCTTGAATACACACTAATTTTTTTCCACAGACATTGCATTTCTATGGATTGTCTCCAGTATCAAAGCTCTAATGTTGTATTAGGTTTGAATTGCTACTGAAGACACTGCCACACTCATTGCATTTGTAAGGTTTTCTGTCCAGTATGTCTTTTCTTTTTTTTTTGCAAAAACAAAGGGTGGAATTTATTACAAGCTTAGGCCAGACCATTCAGCCCCGCCTAAATGGCGATCTGAATGGCCCAGTATGTCTTTTCTGAAGACCTGTCAAGAGACTGGTTCTGTCTGAAGGCTTGTCACACTCATTGCATTTGTAAGGCTTCTCCCCTGTATGAATGCTCTGATGTTGGATAAGTTCTGAAATGAACCTAAAAACCTTACCACATTGATCGCATCTGTAAGGTTTCTCTCTGGTATGAGTGGCCTGATGTATTCTAAGGTACCGTTTGCAAGTAAAGACCTTGCCACACTCATTGCATTTGTAAAGTTTCTCTCTAGTATTTGTTTTCTGATGAGGTGTAAAGGATATCTTGTGTCTGAAGGCTTGTCACACTCAATGCATTTGTAAGGTTTCTCGCCACTGTGTGTTTTCTCATGAACTGTAAGGGAGTCCTTCAGTGTGACGGCCTTGTCACAATCATGACATTTGTAAGGTTTCTCTCCAGTATGAGTTTTTTGATGACAAGTAAGATTTGAAATTTAATTGTAGAACTTGCCACATTAATTACATTTGTAAGGTTTCTCTCCAGTGTGCGTTTTCAAATGAACTGCAATGGACATTCTCCGAGCGAAGGCCTTGTTACACTGACTACATCTGTAGCGTTTCTCTACATTGTGTGTTTTCTGATGAAGTGTAAGGGATTTTTTCTGTGTGAAGGCCTTGTCACATTGATTACATTTGTAAGGTTTGTCTCCCATGTGTGTATTCAGATGAAGTGTAAGAGATATCTTCTGACGGAAGGCCCTGTCACATTCATTACATTTGTAAGGTTTCTCTCCTGTGTGTGTTTTCTGATGAACTCTAAGGGATGACTTTTGTATGAAGGCCTTGCTACATTCATTACACTTGTAAGGTTTTTCTCCAGTATGGGTTTTCTCGTGAAATGTAAGGTTTATCTTCTGTCTGAATGCCTTGTCACATTCATTACATTGGTAAGGTTTCTCTCCTGTATGGACTGTGTGATGAGCTATAAGGCCTGCTTTTTGAGAAAAGACTTTGCCACACTCAGTGCATTTGTAAGGTCTCTCTCCTGTATGGATTGTGTGATGAGCTATAAGGCCTGATTGTTGAGAAAAGACCTTGCCACACTCATTGCATTTGTAAGGTTTCTCCCCAGTGTGAACTGAATGATGTCGAATTAGGTGCTCCTTTCGCCTGAAGAGTTTCCCACAGTCATCACATTTGAAATGTTTCTCTCCAGTATGAATTACCTGATGTCGAACTAGGTGATGAATTTGCCTGAAGAGTTTTCCACACTCATCACACTTAAAAGATTTCTCCCCAGTATGAATTTTCTCATGTTGAATTAGGTATTGCTTTAGCCTGAAGAGTTTGCCACAGTCATCACATTTGTAAGGTTTCTCTCCAGTATGGATGCTCCCATGTTGTACAAGGACTGTATTGTCCCTGAAGGTCTTGCCACACTCTTCACATTTCACAGGTTTCTTTTTGTTTTCTTTTTTTATTCTTGGGGATTCATTGAGGTTCAGAGGTTTCTTTCCAGTATGAATTTGCCCATTGTTAGGAGGGCTTGAAGACACAGTAAAGGCTCCACCATGCTCATTATACCTATAAAGTTCTTCCCTAATCTGGATGTTCAGTTCTTGTGCGACTATTGCAGACTTGCTAAAACTATTTTTATATTTATTCTGCATGTGGGTTTTGAGTTTAGAAGGAATGTTTTCCAGTGGAGAAAATGAGGTAATGTGGTTGAGAGAGTTTGCAACCTTTGCATCAATTTTCTCTTCATCTTGAATTGGCAGATAGGAATTAATGTATAATCCAAACTGATCTTTACTAGGCTTGTATTTTGTATCTTTTCCCAATACACAGCTCCTCCCTTAAAAGAAAAAAAAAAGAGTAGAACTTGAGGCTATGGATCTGGCATTTCTGGATTCTGAAGGTAAGACTAGGATCTGCACCATCTACTTAAACATTGGAAGGTACATCCCAGGCCATGAAAAGTTTTTGCCTGAAGGCTCCCAGGTGGCTTATGGCTGTAAACCTAGCACTCTGGAAGGCCAAAGTGGGTGGATGCCTGAGTTCATAGGTTGGAGACCAGCCTGACAACTCGTCATCTCTAAAGATAGCTTTACAGTATGCTGGGCACTTATAGTCCCAGCCATTTGGAAAGCTAAGGCAAGAGAATGGTTTCAGCCCAAGAATTTGAGGTTGTTGTGAGCTATGTTGCCATGGCACTCTACAGAGGGTGACAGCATGAGATTGAGTCTCAAAAACATAAATAAATAGGCTCAGTGCCTGTGGCTCAACCAGCTGAGGTGCCAGCCACGTACACCTGAGTTGGCGGGTTCGAATCCAGCCCGGGCCTGCCAAACAACGATGGCTGTAACCAAAAAATGGCCGGGCGTTGTGGCGGGCGCCTGTAGTCCCAGCAACTTTGGAGGCAGAGGCAGGAAACTCGCTTGAGCCCAGGAATTGGAGGTTGCTGTGAGCTATGATGCCACAGCACTCTATCCAGAGTGACAGCCTGAGGCTCTGTCTCAAAAAAAAAAAATATATACATATATATATAAATAAATAAAATGAAATAAAATTTTAAAAAAGGAACATCTCTGTATGTTGTATGTCACATGGGCAATGCTAAGAGCACAAGGAGGAGAGATGATACAATGGAACAGTGGGAAATACACAGGGGCTTAGAGGATTATGGGTGAGTTGAAGAGAGATTAGGAGTAGAGAAATACAGCATATGCTGAAAATTGCTGCAAAAAGCACAGGTGAGCTTTGTAGGAAAAATAAGACATATAAGGAAACCTGCTTACACATTAGTAATAATACATGAAAATCTACAGAGAGCTCAAACTAATCAACAATAAAACAGCAAACAATCTCATTTATTATTGGACATACACCATGGGCAAAAACTTTGTTCAAGAAGAGAGATGTGGGCAGTGCCTGTGGCTCAGTGAGTAGGGCACTAGCCCCATATACTGAGGGTGGTGGGTTCAAACCCGCCCCAGACAAACGGCACCAAAAAAAAAAAAAAAGCCTGAAGTTGTGGCAGGTGCCTATGGTCCCAGCTATTAGGGAGGCTGAGGCAAGAGAATCGCTAAGCCCAGGAGTTGGAGGTTGTTGTGAGCTGTGACTGCCATTGCACTCTACCAAGGACAACAAAGTGACATTCTGTCTCTAAAAAAAAAAAAAACAAAAGGACAGATATGTGGCCAACAAACACATAAAAAAAAATTCATGGTCCCTAATGAGCAGAGCAGAGATATGCAAATCATAACCCCCTTGATGTACCACCTAATCCCAGTAAGAATAGCCCCCATCACAAAGTCCCAAAGCTGCAGATCCTAGTGTGGGTATGGAGGCAAGGGAACACTTATACAATGTTGCTGGGATTTGAATCTCATACAACCTTATAGAAAAGATATATGGAGAATTCTCAAAGAGTTCAAAGTGGACCTTCCCTTCATCACATAATCCCATTACTAGACATCTACCCAGAAGAAAAGAAATCATTTGACCATGACGACTTCTGCACTAGAATATTTATCACAGCTCATTTCACAATCACCAAGATGTGGAAACAACCCAAGTGCCCATGATCTCATGAATGGATAAATTACCTATGGTATATGTAGACCATGGAATGCTATTCAGCCATAAGGAAGGATGGAGACTTTCCATCTTTTGCATTTACCTGGGTGGATTTGGAGAACATTTGGCCTAAGTAAATGATCAGTAGAATGAAAAACCAAGCGTCCCATGTACTCAATACTACTATGAAACCAGTAGATGAGCACCTGAATGCACACACCAGAGAAAAACACAATTAAATTCAAGTGGGGGAGAAGTGGGCAGAAGAGAGGGGATTTTGTAAGCTCATAACCTTTGGGCACATAGTAGGGATTTATGGCATACTTCCTGGGCGAGTGACTCAACTACAAGTTGGAGTTTACCTAACAAATGCAAACAATGTAACCTAATCATTATACCCTCATATTAATCTGATATTAGAAAAGAAGTCCCATGTTTATTCTTTGCAACAACATTAACATCAAGTTAAAGGTCAATAACAACCAAAGTGACCCACAGATTCAGTAACATCCTTAGCAAAATCCCAGTGAAACTTCCTACAGAAATAAATGTACTCTTTAACTAAAAAGAAATCACACCTCAATAGCAAAAGAAACATGAAAGAAATGGAACAGAAGGTCTCACCTTACATAAATTACAAAACTTATCACATAGCCACCTAAATCGAGGAGTGCACTACTGCCATGGAACACAGATGTAGAAAGCAATGACAGAGAACCAGTCAGAAACCCACAACTACATTGTCTAATGATGGTCAGTCAGGGTGATACCAATATGTAAAGGGGAAAGGACAATCCCTTCAAAAATAGTGCCGAGGAAATGAAGTATCCACAAGAAAAAGGAAGGTGGACCCTTACTGTATATGACCTCAAAACTTTAGTTCATGGGGTCAGATCTGGTGGCTCGCTCCTGTAATCCTAGAATTCTGGGAGGATGAGGCGGGTGGAATGCCTGAGCTCAGAGGTTTGAGACCAGCCTGAGTAAATGAGACAAAGAAAACCATTTTCACTTTGCAGAGAGTTTTGTTTTGTTGTTGTTTTCAGACACAGTCTCATGATGTTGCCCTCGTAGAGTGCTGTGGCATCACAGCTCACAGCAACCTCAAACTCTTGGGCTTAAGTGATCTCTTGTCTCAGCCTCCCACGTAGCTGGGACTACAGACACCTGCCATGATGCCCAGCTTGTTTTTTGGTTGCAGTTGTCATTGTTGGTTTAGCTGGGCCTTGGTTTATGTGGCCAGTGTTTTACCCAGTAAGTTATGGGTGCTGCCTACTTTGCCGAGGTTTTAAGAAAATTCCTGCTGGCTACAACTTGTGTAATAAACAAAGACATCTTCTAAAATATATAAATCAGTAGACAGACAGTGTTTCGGCATCTCAACATATTCCAGACAGTACAATCCACAAAGGGAATAAAGACAAAGAAAAACATACACAAATAGTAAAATAAATGATGAAATATATAAAAACCAGGATCATGAATAATATGTGAAAATGGACAAGATGAGACTGGCAGAGCCTGGCAGCACCTGTGGCTCATTGAGTAGGGTGCCGGCCCCATATACCAAAGGTCGCGGGTTCAAACCTGGCCTTGGCTGAACTGCAAAAAAAGACTTTGAGAGTGGCAGAGCCTGAAATAAACGACACCAGGCACAACACCCATCATTCTAGTGAGCTATGCTCACCACGTGGACCTGGCGATCCAACACAGGAAGCTCCTGTCCCCTCACTTTTCTTTACACTGAAGAAAAGTCTCAGAGGAGCCTGTTATACATACCAGGAAACTATGGATAAAGCCTAAGTGAAGAGCAGCTCAGGATCTTGTGATATAAGAAGAAACACATACATAGATCTCCTCCCCCGTTCCTCACATACACTCCTAACAGTTTGAAATGTCCAGGGGACAGGCATGTGACATGTTCTAATGAGTCCACTTCTATGGTGTCCCATATAAGGGCTGGTCACCAGAAAAATCAAACTATGATTACAAGCCCAAAATTTTCAGCCCCAGCCAACATCCTCAAGGAAAGGGAGAGGACACTGGGGGTGAGTTAACATCAATGATGACACGTCCATAAAAAGGGGTAGACTGTGGGGTTAGGAGAAATTCCAAGTGCTGAACACATGGATGTGTGTGGAGGGTGGGGCAGACAGTGAAGCCCTGCCCTGTGAGCCTCTTCATCTGGTTATTCATCTTTGTCCTCACAAATGTCCCTCATAATAAAACAGACACACAAAGTGTGTCACTGAGAGCGGTGAGCCAACCTCACAAATAATCACACCTGAGCAGGGCTTCAGGGAACCTGCAACTTAACCTCTGGTTGTTCACAAGGAGAAGTCACAACCTACTACTTGTGAGTGGAATATGACAAAGGGGGATGCTTGGGGACTCAGCCCTCAGCCTGTGAGATCTGACCCTAACTCCAAGGAGACAGGGTCATAAATGAAGAACATGAAGCGCTCTGATAGCCACCATAACAGTGGGTCTTTGTGGGGAGAAACCCAACACATTTTGATGAACAGAACAGACACATTCTGTGTTGAGTGGCAGGTAAGAAGATGATGAACACTTTGGCTGGTTCGTATCTCCAATTGACCTGAAAAGTCAGATAGGGCTGGAGATAGCTCTGTGTTGTACCCTGGCCCAGATGCAAAGAAAGAACAGTCATTATTTTCCCACATCCTAATTAGGTCTCCCAGTACAGAAAATGGGTTGACACCTAAACAGTTCAATACCACAGGTCAATGGTGGCCTCAGCTCTGACTGGTATGGACAGAGAACTGAGCACCAGATGGAATCAAATATAGAAGGACACACCATGTGAGAAAGAGATCCTTGGACATGGCCTCCTCTGTGTAGTACAGACAGGGGAACAAAGTGTTCATAGAGGTGTCATCGTGCAATTAAATAATTTGCCTTGATCTCTGAGCTGCAACACCACTGCAGTGTCAAATAACCCAGAGATCTGATCCAAAGAACAAGTGGTTAGTAGAGACAAAGAGAAAGATTTCTCCTTAGGGTTCACAGGATTTAACCTTTTGCTCTTCCACAGAACCCCTAAGTGGCAGCCTTTCCCATACACTGTTCAATAGTGTGGCTTCCACCGTGCCCACCTGAGCTCTTACCTGAGTGCACACGTCTGATTGCTTCCCTGCAGTTTGAAATTCTTGGTGTTTTCACTTCAGTCTCCACAGTCCAGGGCTCTTTCCCTTTCTCCAAGATGGAGAGAACAGTCAGGTCAGGAAACAAGATTCCTGCTTGTAAAAACAAGGAATCAAGAAGTGCTGCTGGTTGGCCAAAATCTAAGCCCTATGCTTAGGTAAGACAGAGGACATTACAAATGAATTAAGAAAAATATGTTCATCCACATAAGTCCCCCTTCGGAGTGTGTATCAAACTGTGCTATGCAAACATCAAGCTCTCTGTCTGGACGTACTGAACAAAGGTCCTGGGTAGAAAATAGGGAACTACACATTTTTGTAAAAAGTCTATGATTTAGAGCCACGACGTGCTCACCCAGGGACACCAGGTTCCTGTAGTTCTCCAACATCACGGCCCTGTACAAAGCCCTCTGAGCAGGGTCCAGGCATTGCCATTCCTCCTGAGAGAACTCTATGGCCACATCCCTGAATGTCAAGCGTCCCTGAAATGAGAAACATATTTCACCAGAGAGGGATGGAAAGAAATCCCGTCTTCACAGAAAACCAGAAGAGCAATGAAAAAATTGACGTGATTGAAATACGTATCTTGAAAGATCCACATTAATATACTATTCAGCTTGCTATGTGCTGGATTCTACTTTTCCTTGAGCTATTATGACATTCTCTAAAATAGTATGGATCTCATTGTTGTGGACATTATGAGAGAAACAAGTATGACACTAACACAGGCTACTATCTGATCTCTGTAGAGGTATTAGATCTGTCTGACACACTACACTAGAAAACTCAGTGTACCCTAAGCTAGAAAATGAGTGCTGTCTTGAGAATCACTGTGTCTACAGTGGCTCTTAGAGAGATCAGAATCTAAAAAGTGGTACGATGACAGAAACGGCTGTGTCAGAAGCTACTGAACAGTTCCCA
>CAUYRH010179657.1:0-14852 GCA_963574655.1 Perodicticus potto
GCTTTTATTAGAAAACAAGCTAGTGCTATAACTATCTTGACCCTTACAGAAGCAGTAAGATATCAATAAATACCGGTGGATGAGGGACCTAACATGCTTCCCTAGACTGAAAGTACCATGATTGGTCCTTCAGTTACTAGAGAAGGGGAGTAATGAAAGGGCCCGTGTGACACCATTTAGTTAACGGACTCCATTTTACAGGCTGCTGTGTAATTTGTGGTGTAAATGTTAGTTTTGTAACTTTTGGTTCCTGGCACCAGTTCCCCCTGACCAGCCCCACGGGTTGATCAGCACCGGCCCCTTCCTGCTTAGTGACCACCTACCTGTTCCTGGCACCTCCGAGGTATCCAGTCAGCAAGTGAAGAGACACCTGGACTCATCCTTCTTCCAACCGTCCCTAATCCCACTCCCCTTATCTCAACTTCCCCTCCCCTCCCAACTTCCTTTCGGTATACTATAAAAATACCTCAGCCCCACCCCTCGGGGCCATTCAGATCGATCTGCCATTTAGGTGGGGCTGAACGGTCCAAGGTTAAGCTTGTAATAAATTCCACCCTTTGTTTTTGCATCGGTGCGCCTGGTGTGAGTTTCTTCTGGGGGGACCCAGAAATTCGGGCACAACAGGTGGAATTGTTGGCTCCTGTGGCAATTCTGTGTTCTGCCAGTTTTTGAGGAACCATCACCCCATTTTCCACAATGTCCTCAATAACCCTTATTACATTGTGGGTGTTTGATAACAGCCATTCTGTTGGCTGTGAGGTGACGTCCCACAACGTCATGTTTAGGTACAACATGTGATCTAAACAGCAGTGATTTTCTTTCTTTCTTTCTTTTTTTTTTTTTTTTTTGCAGTTTTTGGCCGGGGCTGGGTTTGAACCCGCCACCTCCAGCATATGGGGCCGGCGCCCTACTCACTGAGCCACAGGTGCTGCCCTTCTTTCTTTTTTTTTTGAGATAAAGTCTTACTTTGTCACCCTTGGTAGAGTGCCGTGGCGTCACCTCAACTCTTGGGCTTAATCGATTCTCTTGCCTCAGCCTCCCAAGTAGCTGAGACTACAGGGATCTGCCACAACGCCCGTCTATTTTTATTTTTGGTTGTAGTTGTCGTTGTTATTTGGCAGGCCCGGGCTGGATTCAAGTCTGCCAGCTCTGGTGTATGTGGCTGCACCCTAGCCACTGAGCTACAGGCGCCGAGCCAGAGCAGTGATTTTCAACCAGTGCACCCTGAGGGGATCTTAGATGTGTTGAAAATTTTTTTAAGGTTATTAATTAAATTATTTTCAAAAGAAGCTCAAAGCACAGTAAGTTTATTCTTTTATTTTTACCTTTTTTTTTTTTGATCAACATATTTTAAGTGTGCTGCAGAAGTTTAACTATAGATTTATGTGTTGTAAGAAAAAAAAAGGGTGAAAAACACTGGTATAGAGGCCAAGATGAGATAAGAGTATCGGGACACCCTTGTTCAAAAGGTTATCTGCAGAGGCAAAAAAGGGTGTGGCTTCACCTTGTTGAGGGAAACAGAGTTTTCGTTCTGTTTTTGAGACAGAGTCTTACTCTGTTGCCCTGGGTAGAGTGTGTTGGCATCACTTTCAAAGGCAGGTGGATGGCTTGAGCTCGGGAGTTTGAGACCAGCCTGAGCAAGAGCGAGACTCCGTCTCTACTAAAAATAGGAAACATGGTGTTAAGAGCACTCTGGTGGAAGATGCTGGCTTATCCTGATACAGAGAGAAGGTGTTAAGATGACTCCATGGAAGACCTCAGGCTGACAGAGCTCCCATGTTCTGGGTTCCTACATAAAACAAAATGGCACCTTTTTTTTTGAGATGGAGTCTCACTATGTCACCCTCGGTGGATGCCATGGCATCCCAGCTCGCAGCAACCTCAAACTCTTGGTCTTACACCAGTGGTTCTCAACCTTCCTAATGCCACAGACCTTTAATACAGTTCAAAGAGGTTGTGACCCACAGGTTGAGAACTGCTGACTTAAGCGATTCTCTTGTCTTAGCCTCCCAAGTAGCTGGGACTACAGGCGCTCGCCACAATGCCCAGCTATGTTTTTTTTTTTTTTTTTTTTTTGATGGGGGAGGAAAGAAATACCAAGCTACCCCCAAAACAAATAACCCCCCCTCAAACCCACGAAAAACCGTCCCAACCCAATTATAAGAGGAAGAAAAAACCCTGCACATATGAAAGCCATTAATTTTTACAAATTCACTATGACCACAGCAATCTAAATATTGCCACAATGTAAATTTGAAAGCCACAATGTAAACAACATATCAAACAGCAGATTGTTCAGCTACAATGGTTTATTTTGAGATGGTCTCATTTTGTTACCCTCAGTAGAGTGCTATAGCATCACAGCTCACAGCAACCTCAAAGTCTTGGGCTCAAGTGATTCTCTTGCCTCAGCCTCCTAAGTAGCTGGGACTATAGGCGCCTGCCACAGTGTCCCACTGTTTTTAGAGACGGGGTCTTGCTCTACCTCAGGCTGGTCTTGAACTCCTGAGATCAAGCAGTTCTCCCACCTTGGCCTCCCAGGGTGCTAGGATTATAGTCAAGAGCCACCACGCCCGGGCTCCCAGCTACAATAGTTTAAACAGCACTTGGCAGCTCTTTCAAGTCATTAGTACTAGTTCACATATTTGTGTTCACCTTTAAAAATGATATGCTATGAAATAACTTAGCATATCATCAGTCATTTAAAAGGGAGGACTGCTTTTGCATGGTGTCAGGCTGTGTAAATCACAGATAAAAGAACACAGTGTTCAGCCGTGCCTCCAGCTATGTTTTTGTTGTTGTTGTTGCAGTTGTCATTGTTGTTTAGCTGGCCCAGACTGGGCTCAAACTTGCCATGTTCGGTGCATGTGGCTGGCATTGTAACCACCGTCCTATGGGTGCCAAGCCAGACACCTAAGCTTTGCCAGTCACAGGACCCAACTGAGTATTAGTTAGAAATATAATCAGGGGATTTCCACTAGGAGAGTTCAAGTAAGGCAGATGCTCAAACATGCAGGTACTTTTTTGCTTCTGCTCCAGCAGCTAGCCTTCCCTTCAAACTGTTCCAGGGGAGCCTGGAACCAATTTCAGTTCAGAGCTGCCTGATTCATGACTGCTGTTTGCTCAAATAGGTTTTTAAAATTTTAATGTGCCTCATCTATTTCTCAACAAGGGTTTGACCCCTTCCTGAGATTTGTTTGTATTAATATATGAACGCCGGCTCATCTTAGGCTGTTGGGCACTTTGGCCTCTGGAGCAGCGTTCTGGTAAGAAATTGAAGCTAGTTTACTCTCTACTGAGCAGGGGAGGTTTCTCTGGGTTTGAAAGATCAAGGTAGAAACTCACAGCTTCTTACCAACTCTTCATGAGAATCAACAGGGGAAATCTTGTCCTCTGGGGTCCAGGCCAGAGCAAGTCCTCCTTGTGGGGCTGAGGCACCACTGACTTTCCTCCCAGGAAGGTGCTGACACTCAACAGATACACATCTCCCCTGGGGTCTGGTCCCACACTGCTTATCTCCCAGTCACTGGGGCTGAGACCAGAAGGTCGGGGCCTCATCTGACCTTGGAGAAGCGCAGGCTGCTCCCAGGGGAGCAAACGACTTGTGTGCATGTCCTGAGCCCTTGACCCAGGGGCAGGCAGGGTCTGAGCAGAAGGCAGCTGCCCCTTCCAGATCACGTCAGAGACTCAGGTGGCCATGTACTCACATCAGGCTCCGTGGACATATTTCCTATCTGCCCTGGAGACTGGCCAGTATTTAGGTGATAAAGCCCTGGGAGCAATGAGCAGATGAGCTAGAAATCTTCAGAGGCCAACCATACTTACTTTGACCTTGCTGCCACCTTGACCTCAGGCAAATGTGTAACCGGCAGGGTCTGAGACGCGGTCACCTGGGCAGAAACCGTGGCAGTGAGGAACCTTGAGTGGGGAGAGGCACACCTTTGGGATGAAAAGCACTCAGCATGGTATTAAGTGATGGCACCTTGAAACCATGGAAATGTATTGAAATCTGCTGGAGATCATCTGGAATGTGTAGTTTTTTTTTTTTTTTTAATTCTAGCAAAACTTCCTTGTGAGGATTGGGAAATTGGTGTCAGTCTAGTCACACATCTAGGTTTCTAGTTGGGAGTTTCAGGCACATTTTCATAAATTAGCCACGTGATCTTTTATAAAATGTTAGTAGCAAAACCTCTGACCTGTCTTTTTTTTTTTGCAGTTTTTGGCCGGGGCTGGGTGTGAACCTGCCACCTCCAGCATATGGGGCCGGTGCCCTACTCCTTTGAGCCACAGGCGCCGCCTGACCTCCCTGTCTTATTACCATGTCTGTCCCGTCTGTTTCTTTCTCATGGTTCATCCAGGTGCTTCATGAAAGTCAATTCCTGCCCATTTTACTTTTGTTTTTGAGACAGAGTCTCACTTTGTTGCCCTTGGTTAGAGTCCCGTGGTGTCACAGCAACCTCAAACTCTTGGGCTCAAATGATTCTCTTGCCTCTCTAAGTAGCTGGGACTATAGGCACCTGCCACAACGCCCAGCTATTTTTTAGAGACAGGGTCTCAGTCTAGCTCAGGCTGGTCTTGAACTCCTGAGCTTAGGCAATCCACCTGTCGTGGCCTCCCAGAGTGCTGGTATTATAGGCATGAGCCCCCACACCTGGCCTTGCCCGTTTTACTTTAATTGCAGTAAGTCCTCCTGAGGGAGGTAACTTCTAAGCAGCTGTGAGAGGTAGGGAAGCGTGTGAAGGCTGGCCATGCAGTTGCAACAGAAAAAGCAAACATATAACATAAAATGATAATGAACCTTAGTGCATGAGAGTGAATCCACCAGGAATTTTTGGTGCTATTTACAGTATATTTAGGAAGGAAAAAAAAGGATAGTACTATGATTCCTATTTTGCAGATAGAAAATCTAAGATATATGAATGATTTTTTTTTCAGAGTCATACTGTTATAATAAAAAAAAAAAATTGAGCAGGCTTGGCACCTGTAGCACAGTGGTTATGGCGCCAGCCACATACACCAAGGCTGGTGGGTTTGAATCTGGCCCAGACCAGCTAAACAACAATGACAACTGCAACCAAAAATAGCCAGGTGTTGTGGCAGGCACCTGTAGTCCCACCTGCTTGGGAGGCTGAGGCAAGAGAATCGCTTAAGCCCAAGAGTTGGAAGTTGCTGTGAGCTGTGACATCACAGCACTCTACCCAGGGTGACAGAGAGAGACTCTATCTCAAAAATAACAACAACAACAACAACAAACAATCAAAAAAAAAAAAACAAAACTGAGTAGCATGATGTTAGATTCTGGGGGGAAGAATTAAACAAACTGTCCATAGAAGTGAGGGCATCTCAGTTTCAGATCAGAGTCAGCTGATAACACTTAACACTTTTACTCGAGCCTCGGTCTTCTTGTTGAAATTTTGACGTAGCTGGAGTCTGAACACGTTGAGTGCTGATCTGTGCTGTGCTGGTTTATGGCACATTGATCTTTGAAAAGATCTTTGAAATTGATCTTATCTACTTGTTCCAGTCGCTCTGCTTCCTGAAACATGATACTGCTCCAAATACCTGTAGTCACCATTCAATATCTTTTCTTTTTTTTTTTTTGCTTCTAGAAATAGCAGAGAAAATGAGATTAGCATTTTAGGGTGGGTTTTATTTGCCCATATACAAACATGTGGAGAGTGGGCGGTGAGGCGGCAGGGCCCCCGCAGCCTGGGGAACATTCAGGGAATGAACCCTCAACTGCTTCTGCTCCGTTCCCACAACAGTCATTTTCCTTTCTGCGGCTCTCTCTGCCAGAGGCCACACAGCTGCTCTCTCTGTGTCTCGTTAACTATGCAGATTTCCTTGTGGTCTCTCCCCTCTTTCTCCTTGTCATATGCTCACAAAGTTGAGTAGAAACCACTAAGTCACGCAGGGCTTCCTTTATTTTGTTGACTATGCAACACAGAGGTCCTGCGATCTTTCCTTCTTACTCCTTGTCAGTTAACGAAGTTGAGTAGAAGCCATTCATAAGATGGTCTGTCTTTATTCAAGTCTTTATTCTACCTGTCATACTGCAATTCCAAAATATGTCTTTTGTGTATGCTACTTCCCCATATTGTCTATGTTACTTCCCCCTCGACAACCCTGTACAGTACTAAGAAATAAAGTCGATGTCGTGCTTTGGTGCTGGCTGCATCCATCACTCGGTCAGACCTCCCGATCCCATCTTTGTCTCTGCGTCTTCTCTTGTGCTGTATTTTTCTCATTCCCCACCAATTCCACTCTGGTTCGCGACATAAACATACATATCAAATATCATTTGCTTTTTTTTTAATTTTATTTTTAGTCAGCCTGGAATTGAACATACAAGGTCACTCAAAAATATGATCTAAAAATTATTTGTATTATTCAAGTGGAGATTAGAGAGATCTCAAACTCAAACTTCTTTTGAACACACACTTTGTCTCAACTATTAATAGTTTTAAATTTAGAAGTAGCAACTCCATAACAATTCAACTGTCTTCTATTTGATATCATACTAGGTTCACCTTGAGGATGCTTCACAGCTTTCATCTGGTTTAGATCGGAATGTCACAAATCTCAGACTGAATAGTATAATATGTAAACACACCTTCAAATACTGAAAGCAGACCCAGTGATAAGTTGGGAGTAGAGGCCAGTATTCCTACTTACAGTCTTTAGGGCAGACATATCCCAGTGAAGTGGATCCCAAAGTAAAATGGAAACCAAACTCTGGAATCACATTGTGTGGTGGAACAAGACTCGGGAATCACGTTGGCTTTGCATTCTGACTCTTCCATATACAAGCTGCAGGACTTGGCGTAGGTTACATACCATCAATTTCCATTTCCTCCTCTGTAAAGTGGAGGCTAACACATATGTGTTACAGCTGACGTGGGAATAAAAGAACCAACACCAAGTGCACAGGCAGGGACTGGTCCTTAGGGCAGGTGGCATTCATCAAATGCAAGCCCCTATCTTGTCTCCTCTTTGCAAAATTGGGAATAAGGTATAAAAAGTGGTCTTGGAAAGACTAAATTAAAACCTTTTTTGGGGGGGTACTTTTTTTTTTTGCAGTTTTTTTTTTGGCTGGGCTGGGTTTGAACCTGCCACCTCCGGTATATGGGGCCCGCACCCTACTCTTTTGAGTCATAGGCACTGCCCCAGGTTGGGGGGGCGGCTTTTTCAAAAAGATGGGAGCGTCACGTTTGTGGAGTGAGGATACACTTGGAGCTTTATGTCTACAAGATATCTGTGGAACTTTAACTATAGCATTTTTTTTTTTTTTTTAGAGACAGAGTTTCACTTTGTCGCCCTCGGTAGAGTGCCGTGACATCACAGCTCACAGCAACCTCTAGCTCTTGGGCTTAGGCGATTCTTTTGCTTCAGCCTCCCAAGTAGCTGGGACTATAGATGCCCGCCACAATACCTGGCTATTTTTTGTTGCAGTTTGGCCTGGGCTGGGTTTAAACCTGCACCCTCGGTATATGGGGCCGGCGCTCTACTCACTGAGTCACAGGTGCCGCCCCTTTAATTATAGCTTTAGGAGAACAGTTTAACTGCCATCTTTTTCCTTTACCAAAGAGCTTCCTCCCCTTTTCTGAGATTTCTGGACAACACTTTTCATTTTTTTTTTTAGAGACAGAAGCTCATTTTGTCACCCTCGGTAGAGTGCTGTGGCATCACAGCTCATAGCAATGTCCAGCTCTTGGGCTTAGGCGATTCTCTTGCCTCAGCCTCCCAAGTAGCTGGGACTACAGGCGCCAGCCACAATGCCAGGTTATTTTTTTGTTGCAGTTTGGCCAGGGCCGGGTTTGAACCTGCCACCCTCAGTATATGGGGCTGGCGCCCTACTCACTGAGCCACAGGCACCGCCCTCTGGGCAATGCTTTTATAGCTCTAATGATGTGATTCTGTATTGTTTGAACTATTCTAGTTGATACAAAACAGTATTTCACCAGCAGATGCTATTGCAGGGACTATGTCATGGATTTGGGGGAGGAGAGTGGACATTAAAGTTGAAAATTCTATAAAGTAGGTTTACAGCAGATGACGTGTTCATGTGCCTGTCTCACTGTATTACATGTATATGCAAACGAACCTGTTGTCTTAGAGTGTAGTCACTGGATGGCAGAGACCGTGGTACAATCCCTGACCCTGGTGCCTAGCTCAGCGCCCCATACACACTGGATGCTCAATAATACTGTCTAAAAATGTGCTAAGAATAAATCGAGGTTGACATAAAAACACCTGTGAGTTCAAGCTGTTGACATAGCCAGAACTCAGAATTCAATCTCCAACTGTCAAAACCCTCTCCATCTTTCAAGGCTCAGCGTGGGAGCAACACACCTTCTTCCCTGAAACACCCCTGATCCTTCCACAACCCCAAGATAGGATCTTTCCCACTTTGAGTTCCTGTAGCACTCTGTACCTCTTCTTTTTGTTTTTTTTTTAATGATTTATTTATTTATTTATTTTTTAGTTGTTGCAGTTTGGCCAGGGCTGGATTTGAACTCGCCTCCCTTGGCATATGGGGCCAGCACCCTACTCACTGAGCCACAGGCACCACCCTGTACCTCTTCTTTTGAGACATTGGCTGTTTTCTGCCTTTTGCTATAATTTGCTGGGTGATAATAGGTGTAAATTAGCTCCTGCCTCGTCCCTGCTGAGTCATCCCCAAGGGTTCCCCAGTGTCAGCAGACTATGGGGTCTCGCCAAATGCTTCTTGAATGGTCTCAGCTCTGAAATCAGCTTTAAAAAAAAAGGTTTTAGCTGAGCGTGGCGGGTGGATTGCCTGAGCTCACAGGTTCAAGACCAGCCTAGCCAGAGCCAGAGCGAGATCTTTGTTAGGTAATTGAAAAAATTCCTTCATCTCCCTATCCCAATTACCCAAAGAAAATTTCAAACTTATGGCCCGCCCACAACAGCTCTTCTCGCCAGAGCAGTGACTCCTTATGGACTATTCTACTATCCCGTCACCGCCCCTGATGGATGCTATATAAGGGTGTGCTTTTTTTTCTTCTGTCCTCCGTGGTGCTGCTCTGCGGCATCCCTCACCAAAAAAGACCTTTCGTACAAGCCTTGGTCGTCTGTGATATCTCTGCCAGTCGAGTGCCGCCCTTTCAATCTTGGTCTCTAAAAAAATAATAGCTACCTGGAAGGCGGAGGCAAGAGAGTCACTTAAGCCCAAGAGTTGGAGGTTGCCATGAGCTGTGATGCCACAGCACTCTACCAAGGGTGACAAAGTGAGACTCTGTCTCAAAAAAACAAAACAAACAAATAAAAAAACAAAAAGTTTTAAAGTAGCTTCAAAGCCCTTTTGAAAATAGATATATTCAAGATGAAAACAGGAAAACATTGAAACTTCGTATAATAGAATACTGCCTGGATTTACATGTGAGCCCCATTGTTTATTTGCTGTTGATTAGACTACGGTCAAGGCACTTGGCCTCTATCTATCCCTCATTTCCTCTTCTACAAAGTAGAAATAAGAATAGCTAACAATTAGGGTTGGAGAAAAAACACGAATATATAAAGGCCTTTGAAGAGAACTTGTCATATGATGAGCACTCAGCTACTGCCCAGGCAGGGTGGCTCACCTCCTGTAATCCCAGTACTCTGGGAGGCTGAGGCAGGTGGATTACTCGAGCTCGGGAGTTTGAGACCAGCCTGAACAAGAGTGAGACCCAGCTCTACTAAAAGTAAAAATATTAGCAGGTCGCCTGTAGTCCCAGCTACTAGGGAGGCTGAGTCAGGAGGATCGCTTGACTCCAGGAGTTTGAGGTTGCTGTGCTTCCTCACTAAGCTTAATCATCTCTACCTTTTTATTTAAAATGAGAGACATCTTGAACAGTTAGAGGCTATTGTAGCATTACTAATTGGCCTAATTTCAATACTGTGTCTCAGAGAACAGAGGGAGATGGGAGAACAGCTGATGGGTGGCACAGCCAGACATATATACCATTTATCAGTTAAGTTCTCTGTCTTCTGAGTGCAGTTCATGGTACCCCAACTCAATTAAAGTAGTAACATCAGTGATTACCATAACAGAGATGGTAATCATTTAAAAGTCTGAAATACAGCAAGAGTTACCTAAATATGACTTGGCATAACGTGAGCACACGCTGTTGGAAAAATACACCTGGAGACTTGCTTAACACAGTGGTTGCCACAAACCTTCAATTTGTAAAAAAAAAAAGTAGTGTCTATAAAGAGCAATAAAGTAGAGTGCAATGAAATGAGTTAACGCCTGCACTCAAAGGAATAAAGGCACAAGTTCAAGAAGTGAAGGCGCCGTCTCACCAAGTGCAGCCTTATCACCAGCAGTCTCACGGGGCCTCCAACAGTCTTTTAAGAACTTTGCCTAAGGCAAGAAGTATTCTCCAGACACTTCCAAAACTCCTATTAAAGAGGTTGGGGGATTTTTTTGTTGTTTTTTCCTCTATTTTAGCATCTAAATCCCTTCTGTGGAGGCACTTTTCTGGTTAAAATGTCCTGAATCAGGGCGGCGCCTGTGGCTCAGTGGGTAGAGCGCCGGCCCCATATACTGAGGGTGGCGAGTTCAAACCCGGCCCCAACCAAACTGCAACAACAAAACAATAGCGGAGCCTTCGGACAGGCACCTGTAGTCTCAGCTACTTGGGAGGCTGAGGCAAGAGAATCCCCTAAGCCCAGGAGTTGGGGGTTGCTGTGAGCTGTGATGCCACAGCACTCTACCGAAGGTGATAAAGTGAGACTCTGTCTCTACCAAAAACAAACAAACAAACAAACAAAATGTCCTGAATCAATTATGGCCTGGGGGCAGGGGAAAATGAACAGGGAGGGAGGCAGAATGCTTATGGAAAATGAACAGGGAGGGAGGCAGACCAGTCACTAGTTTTGACATCAATGATTCCAACAAAAGAGAAAGTACAAATAGACCCTTTTCATTGGACTGAGGACGGTACCTCCATCTATCAGGTTTTTCCAGACAGTCCCAGTTTCAAATTTTGAAACTGATGTGAACACATTCCAATGGGTCAGACCTTTGTCCAGGTTTAAGCCTCAGAAAATGAGGTCACTCCCTGTCCAGTGGGAGGCCTGGTTAGTGTTGAGGACTCTTCTTCCCCAGACCCTGGGGCTGCCCTTGTGGAGGCAAATAGCAGGTGGCCAGTTCACCTCCGTACTGGCCTGGAGGATTTCATTACCTCTGCTGCCCCCCAGTGGCGAAGGGCAGATGGCACACCAAAGCCCAGACATGGCAGTGCAAGCAGGTACACGACCAGTCGCTGTGTGGCAGTCACCTGGTATGTTTGGTCCTCTTCAGAAACTGCAACATCGACCCTACATGATAAATAAACATCTCTTATGTACAAGCACTGGAAAGTTTTAAACTCCAGATACAGCGCCATAAGAAATTTTTAAAATATACCATGTATTATTGACCAAACATTTACTGAAACTATGTCCAGGCTTATGGGACAGAAATATCAGGAATATAGGGCCTTTTTGGCTGGAGAGGCTGACATTTCTTGTCCGACAAAGCACTGTTGTTCAGGTGACGTGTATCTGAATAGCAGTATAATCTTTTCTTTTTCATATTTCCCCCTAGACGACAGTGTTTCAACTAATTGCAAGTGAAGGTTTATAGGGATATCCTGTTGGTTTCTTCAGCACCTAAAACAAACCTTCCATAACTCTCCAGGCTTCTCCTCCCTTTGATGCAGAAGCCCCAAGAAGGATGATGACTTTCCTCAAACCACTCCCTCGCCTGAGGGCAGCCCGAGGTCATAGGACCACAGGATGTCACTTTCCCCAGATAGCTGTGGCTCATCCAGATATAAGTCTTTTATATTTAAACTATGAGAGGCTTTAAAGGCAAAACAAGACGAATACCAACAAGAAAACACTTTCTCTCTCAGCTACTTGGGAGGCTGAGATGAGAGAATGGCTTGAGCCCAAGAGTCTGAGGTTGCTGTGAGCTGTGACGCCACCGCACTCTACTGAGGGCCACAAAGTGAGACTATCAAAAACAACAACAACAAAACTTTCCAGTGGCTCACATCTGTAATCCTAGCAGGGAGGCGGAGGTTGGTGGATTGCTTGAGCTGAGGAGTTTGAGATCAGCCTGAGGAAGAGTGAGACCCGGGACGGCGCCTGTGGCTCAGTCAGTAAGGCGCCTGCCCCATATACCAAGGGTGGCTGGTTCAAACCCAGCCCTGGTCAAACTACAACAAAAAAATAGGCGGGCGTTGTGGCCAGCACCTATTAGTCCCAGCTACTTGGGAGGCGGAGGCAAGATAATAGCCTAAGCCCAAGAGTTGCAGGTTGCTGTGAGCTGTGTGACGCCACGGCACTCTCCAGAGGGTGATAAAGTGAGACTGTCGCTACAAAAAAAAAAAGAAAAAGAGTGAGATCTGACCTCTAAAAAAATATGTGGGTAGTAAGAGGGTCTTTACCTAACAAATGGCAATCAGTGTAACCTGGTGTCTTGTACCCTCAATGAATCCCCAACAATAAATTAAAAATAAAATTATGTGGGTATTGGGCAGGTACGTGTAGTCCCAGCTACTTGGGAGGCTAAAGCAAGAGCATTGCTGAAGAATTCCAGGTTGCTGTGAACTATGCCATGGCACTCTATCGAGGGAGACAAAGTGAGACTCTCTCCAAAAAACTAAGAAACTTTCCTATTATTTACATTTTCAAAAACACCTGTTAACGTTACCACTTTATTGTTTTTCCAATATCAGTATAGAAAAAAACAAACGGGCTTTTATAATAATACATTATGAAGATCATCAAACATCAAAAATACCACGGGAAAAATAACTTTGAAACTATAGGGTTTGTCCAAACAAAGAAATAGAAAGGGGCTTGGCGCCTGTCGCTCAGTGGTTAGGGGACCGGCCACATGCACCCTGGCTGGTGGTTTCAAACCCAGCTAGGGCCTGCTAAACAGCAATGACAACTGCAACAAAATATAGCCAGGCGTTATGGCGGCCACCTGTAGTCCCAGCTACCTGGGAGACTGAGGCAAGAGAATCGCTTAAGCCCCAGAGTTTGAGATTGCTGTGAGCCGTGACGCTATGGCACTCTAGCGAAGGTGACACAGTGAGACTCTGTCTAGGAAAAAAAAGAAATGGTAAACTTTTTTTTTGAGACAGAGTCTCACTTTCTTGCCCCTGGTAGAATGTCATGGCATCATAGCTCATAGCAACTTCAAACTCTTGGGCTGAAGCAATCCTCTTGGCTCAACTGCTCAAGTAGCTGGGACTACAGGCGCCTGCCACAATACCCGTCTATTTTTTTTTTTTTTTTTAAAGAGACGGGGATCTCACTCTGGCTCAGGCTGGTCTTGAACTTTTGAGTTCAAGCAATCTACCTGCCTCGACCTTCTAGAGTTCTGGGATTACAGGCATTAGCCACCACATCCGGCTGACTTTTTTTTTTTTTTTTTTTTAAGAGACAGAGTCTTGCTCTGTAGCCCAGGCTGCAGCCTCAGACTCCTGGACTCAAGGGATCCTCCTTCCTCAACCTCACCACAGACATACAACACTACACCTAGCTAAATTTTTTTGACAGAGATAGGGTCTTGCTATGCTGCCCAGGCTGGTCTCAAACTCCTGCTTCAATCTATTCTCCCACCTCAGCCTCCCAGTGTGGTAGGATTACAGGTGTGAGTCAGTTTAAAGGGTAAACTTTACAATATTCAAATTAAAAAGAAAATGTTTGAAGTATGGGGAAACAACCAGAAAAAAACTTAACAAGAAGCACTGTGCAAAGAGAATAGGGTGAGCTGAACTTTGAGTGTTTGTCATGCAAAATGGAAGGTGAGAAAGAAGCCAGTATGCACCCATCTACATATAGTAACTAACCTTAGTAATAAACTGAAATGTATCCATCCCTAGTAGAGTACCAAAAGGATTAATACTTTAGGCTTGGCCAATTCTGCTTAAAAGAATGGAAAAAAATTTTTGAGCTATTTAAAAAGAAAGTAACTAGTCAGGCAGGATGGCTCATGCCTGTTATCTTAGCACTCTGGGAGGCCAAGGTGGGAGAACCCCTTGAGCTTAGTAAGAATGAGACCCCATCTCTACTCAAAATAGAAAATCTGGCCAGGCATGGTGGTGGGTGCCTGGAGTCCCCGCTACTCGGGAGGCTGAGGCAGGGTCGTTTGAGCCCAGGAGGTTGAGGCTGCCTGGCAGTCTTACTCATTCATTCCCACTGGTGATAATGACTGTGTCAGACCCTCCTTACCCTTCTAACCCATCTCACTGTCACCTCCCAGTCCCAGGGCAGCCAGCAGTGCTTTGTCCTGTACCCCTCTTAAGTTGTTCCCCCACCCATTAGCTCTTTTTAAAATGTATGGGGTGGACGACGTTTCACATTCAAAAGTACAGTCACATTTAGGAGTCGAGATCTGGCAAAGTTAGTATCCTCGCTGGCACTGCGGGGGTTTCAGGAGGGTCTTCTGAGGGGACCTGGGAGGCTATAGACCTCGCTCACCATATTCAGTAACTGCCACCGCCTCATAGTTCAGAGTGGGGTTCTGGTGCTTCCTCCTCTGTTCTTCTGAAGTAAGCTCTTGGTAAATACATTTGAACTTTCAATAATAACAACTACAACAAAACACTCAAAACACATCGATAATTTTGAGTTTGAAGGTATTATTTTGAAATAAAAATGCAAAATAAATTTTTACAAAATTGTCACATAGGAACACCTTACAATATCATCATATGCTTCATTTACTTAAAAAAAATTACAGATCCAGTCATCAACAGAAATAGCTGTTATTTACAAATGCCAAATTCCCTTCCTTGAGGAAAAGGAGAGCTCAGGTGAAATGGCAGACTGCAGGTGCGGCACTG
>CAUYRH010179658.1:0-20055 GCA_963574655.1 Perodicticus potto
TCATATAATAACGGAGAAATTACCAGGAAGGCTATGTTAACCAGTTTGATGAAAATAGTTAAGATTGTATATGAAACCAGCACATTGTACCCCTTGATTGCACTATTGTACACAGCTATGATTTAATGATAAAGATAATAATAAAAATAAATAAATAAATAAATAAATAAAAGATTGTATTCAGCTGCTAAAAACAAGAGACCCAACTATAGAAACTTAACTGATCTAGATACTGTTTCTGCCTAGCAACCAAACCTTCCAAAAACAGAGAGCAAACAATACAGCACCACCTCTCAGGGAGACCAACGTGGTGGAAAGTTGGTTATACTCTAGTCCTTTCATCCAGGAAAGTTTAATAACTTACCTTAATTAGAATCAATACACATTCTCTTTGAGATTTCCTTTCTTGCTTGCTTGACCTTAGCCAGGACTATTTCCAATTGCTTACAGAATTTTTGGCTTTTGGACTTGGGATCCAATGTAAGATTACAGAGGACAAAGGACCCACTTACAAACAAAGGAAGTGGGGCAGTGGGCACATGATTGTGGGGTCTAGTAGAGCAATATTTCTTGGATATCAGAATGGAATTTCTCAAGGAATTAAAACATCAAAGATTGACAATTCAAAAAGCAAAGATGATATACCTTTCATATAAGCTCTACAGCTTAAGCTGTAAATGAAACTGTCTTCATTACTAACCCTATCGGCGTCTTGGGCAAGTTGCTTCTTTTCTCTTCTGTAAAATGATGAATGTGATTGATCCACCCACACAGAATTGTCATGAGGATTAAATCACTTGGTATATAGAAAGTATTTCCCATGGCAGCTGACATAGAAGACACACTCATATACTTTAGCCCTTAATACAGATACAATGAATATGCAAATTTGAGCAAATCAAACAAGTGTATTTTATTTTTATATTACATGGAAGTCAATATTATCCATGGGACATAAAATATGCCGAACACTTAAAAGAGTAAAGAATTTGCCTTTTGTAATTAGTTAACTAATGCCAATTCAGCCCTGAGAAATGGTTTCCTACTGTTAATAAGAGAAAATTCTAAATATAAAGTTGTTTAAACTTTCTACTATCCACTGAATCAATGTATGTCAGAATATCAGACAGGACTGGACCCATTGTTTTATCTCCACCTTCCAGTATTCTAAAGCGTCTTCTCTGACAGTTCAGGCCCCAGCCATAGTGTTTTCCACTCACTTTTCCCTGCTCTTTTCTGCGTGTAGTTATGTTGTCCATTTTCATTAGTTATTTCTCTCTTCATTTCAGATCTCATGGTATCTGACCCTTGTTAGATATAATACAATTCTTGGAATCTATCTCCCAACATAACAACAGAATTGAGTTACAGCAATGTCCTTTTAGTTCTCCTAATTGCTAAAAACAAAATAAGAATTTAAGAGCGTATTAAAACAGTACCTTCTAGCAAGTTACTGGTTACAAAATAAGAATCAGATTGAAGTGTGTTTCATACCTCATATTCATCAAAACCTCTGAATAATTATTCTCTCTTTAATAAAAATATTTAATTTTTTCCTTTAAGAAGCCCTTTATCTGCTCTGTAAAATATGTGTAGGATCAAGTTTGATTATCTCTGATTTTTCCATCTTCTGTTTATCTTATATTTTCCATTTCAATATGTTAAAAGCCTACAGCAAACATGTTCTTCAAGATTAAGACTTTTATTCCTGCATTAGAAACAATTTTCCTAATGTTCTAATCATGTGAGCACAAGCCAACCAACTGCTCAATATTCACAAATTCACTTACAAGGGCACGTTCACAGTGGCTTCATTTATCACCATTACCTTTTATCTGCATCTGCTTTTCTCTAGCTCCCTTTTCTGTGCCTCTTACTCACATTCCCATCGCCATACTCTATTTTAATTCAGCCAGCTTGAAACATCACAGCACCTCTTTACCCAGGCAACATAGCTTCTCATTTCTGTAATATGCACGTTTTTCTCTTTTAATAAAATCTTGGCCTGCTTAACCATATTCCTGGAACATCAGCCCAGAAGTTCTTGTTATTTTTTTCCAGTTATTTCTTCCTAAATATATCCACATTTCTTTACTCTTGAAGTTTACATCATCCTCTCACATCCCTAGAAAGAATGATTAGAAATACCTGATTAGAGTAATTCTTAGTTATTTGATAATCAAAATCCCCATAGCACATCCTCAGGCAGCCCAGGCTAATTTATCTTTTGAATCTTTTTCTGACAATAAAACTTTGCTGAAGTAACTCTGTAATGTCTGAGTTTCACGGCTTTGAACAGGTTTGCTCTCTCCCTTGTAGGTCTTCCCTTTCTTTACTTAGATCTCAGAACACATGAGAAAGGGTCTGAAGGAAAATAAGCCCTCATGTCCCACTAAGAAATAAACCTTAACTAGTTCTCTTTGCTCATATTTCCTTTGACTTTATTCTTTCCTTTGTTCTCTTTTTAAGAGAGCTGATGTAAATTCACATCACTAGAATAATCTAGGAGAGGAACGATTAATGCTTAAAAAGAGAACAAAGGAAAGAATAGCATTTCCATTTAAAGTATGGACCACACTGCTGTATATTTCCCGTAATAAGATTGCTAGATCTGTGTGTGCAGAGATGATCATTCTGGCTCATCAGCTGCCAGACTGGTTTTTCTTTCACATCTTGCTTACTACCTATACAAATGCTGGCAATGAAACTATTACCGAATAAATATTTAAATATGCATTGGTCACTTATCCACTCATCGAGCATCTGTTGAGCACCTATTCAGGGTCACTCACTGCACTAACCTACATGGATCAATCAACTGTCTCTAACTTGATTGATCCAAGTCATCCATCAACTCTCAACCGCTCATAGTCTGAAGAGAAAAGAAAAACAAGAAAGTAAATAGTTACAACATAGAATGCAACATCTGCAAGAAGACATGGAATTATAAAAGAAGAACCCCTATATCAGTGTAAAAAGAGAGTGGAAAAAGAAAAAGAAAGACCAGTAGAACTGAAATAGGCAGAAGAGAAGGGGAATCAAGCACTCCAGGCAAAACAAAGAAGGGGATGCTGGGCCAGTTGAGGCCATGCACCTGCCTCCATGCAGCTGCAGAAAAAGAATTTGGAGGAACAGCGGGAGGCCTGGCTAGGAAGACAAGAGCCAGATCACAGGACCTTGTGTGGCGAATCCAAGGCTTTGCCCTTTATCCAGGCCACAGCTTGTCTGACTGTAGGCCCTGGAAAGTAGTTCCAGGTTTTGTGTGCTTCTCAGACTCCTGCTTTCCAATACTTGAAACTCCTCGGATTCTGGGATATATCTTCAATCTTACACTCCGCCTCCCAGGATTATCTCAAATACCACTGCCAGACTATCTGTATGCTTGTATCTTCTGAGAGCTCTCCTTTAAAATCTTCAGTGTTTGGTCACCTACCAAATATGGCAAGAGGCCTGCACAGTGAGGCGCCATGTGGATCTCCACTGTCGGTCCCCACTTGTGCCCCAGCACACTAAGGCTGGGTGGTCTGCTTTCCGGACTCCAGGCCCTGCCTCCAGCAGTTCCTCTCGCATCCTTCTACTTTCTGTGTGCTCAAACCTTTTGATTCTTGAAGACATGACTCCAATGTTAGTTCGTCCTCTTAGAATCAACCATGTATTTTATTTCTGTTATCTTTCAGCATTTATTGTACTCTGTTCTGTAGTTTTATGTATTTATTTTAGTCATCTGAGAAAAGTACTTATTCTTCAGCCCCCATTTTTATTTCGCACAAGGCACATCGTTTCCTGAGCAGCAGTGCAAGCTTAACATTACACTGGAGCGTCCTAACTTTCACTAATGAAGCTCAGTTAATCTGCTCTTTTCTTCCTACATTATCACAGTCATTACTTTATTCCCTTCAAATTTATTTTGCTATTTACAAAGAAGGTAGAGGCTGACGTCTTATCTCTATTTGATTAAAAAAAAAATGAGTAATAGGAAATGTAAAAATTTGCGTAAGTGATTTGACACTGGAATCTAAGCTATTGCCTGCTCCACATTTGCTTGGACTCTACTAGGTCTAAGGTTCTTTTCCTTGAGGATATTAAAAAGTAAGCTTTTAAAAAAATGTTAAGGATTATTTTACTACTACCAATCAGCACCATTGGGAGGATAAATAATTGAAGAGTTGTAAATATTAGTAAAAATAGGCTAGTTGTTTTCTAATTTTATAATTAAGAGATATGATGACTTTGGTTAAAAAAGTTAAGAGTTGCTTTGGAGTGGTCTAAATTAATTGTATCTGCTTTGGGTTAATTTGCTGAAAATCAATTTATTCACAGCTGTTTCACCACACACCAAACCCACCCAAAGACCATCCTATAGCTATGGGAAGCTTTTTTGCAATAATTTGAGCGCAGAGTCAAGGATGGAATACAGGCCCACCAAGATAAAGAGGGTCATCAACTGCATTTAAGAAAAATACCAACTATTCACTAATAAAGCCTTAAGCATTTGAGGAATACAAGGCCTTCAAACTATAAAGCATGCATGATATTAGCATCCAGATAAAATGAACAAATAAATCCCTAGCAAAATTGCTGAGGTAAAAAGGATGTACCGGAATTAAAACTTCTGAAAAGCCTTCCATCACTCACCAATGTTGACAAAATGACATTTTAGACATTGATTTTCAGTGATTTGTTCTGTTACCAGTTTGGAGAAGCATCTGGCCTCAGCTGTTTACACAAATTTCCTCTACCAAGTTTCTGGGTTTGTGTATGGGCCCCTAGCTGATCCACGGCTTTAGTCCGTAACTTAACTATCCTAATTAGTATACTTCTTCTGCCTGATATCCTTCGTTCAAGACTTAAAGTTCTTTTTTTTTTTGAGACACAGCCTCAAGCTGTCACCATGGGTAGAGTGCTGTGGCATCACAGCTCACAGCAACCTCCAATTCCTGGGCTCAAGCGAGTCTCCTGCCTCTGCCTCCCAAGTAGCTGGGACTACAGGCGCCCGCCACAATGCTGGGCCATTTTCTGGTTGCAGCTGTCATTGTTGTTTGGCGGGCCTGGGTTGCATTCGAACCCGCCAGCTCAGGTGTACGTGGCTGGTGCCTTAGCCCGGTGAGCCACAGGCGCCAAGCCAAGACTTAAAGTTCTATAAAGGTTATGACCACACACCACATCTTATGACTCTATTCCCAATATTGTGCACACTGTTTTATTTTATATTTGTATCCAGTGATCAAATGGCAGCAGGAAATCCACCTGGGAGTGGACAGTTAGGGGAATTCTCAGAAATTCCTCCTAACGATCATTCAATTTTTTCATCTTCATGTAGACTATGTCACCATTACAACTAAATTGAACTTATTCTGGCGTGGAATAGAGTTTACCTAGTCTATTCTGATACCATCCGACCTGACTAAAGATTTTTTTAAGTGGCAATTGGGAAAGGAACCACAAATTATCCCTCAAAATCCTATTATCCTATTGAATAATTCTAATATAACAAACTTTGAATTGTAAGGTATTTTCATCATTGATAATGTTAACTTTTAGTAAGAAATTGAATTATTTTAGCCATTCGTTCTTTCTGCTTTGCATCTTTGGTGAAGCAAAGCCCAACCAGAAAGCAGAAATCTCAAGCTCCAAGAGGGCTCCTAGAAATTTTATTATTTTAGAAATAGGTTTCTTTCAATATTATGACCCCCAGATGGCCTGCCCTCACCTCTGATCTGCAGAAAGAAAAGTTTTATCATACTTGGTGTCTGAGATTCCTCTCCTGCACTTCAGAGGTCCTGAACTATTCTATAGTTACCTCCTAGATAGCTCCTTGATTCTCAGCCCTGAAAGTTTCTACTTTGTTTTGGCCTTGTACTGTCTTCTGAATCTCATGAGCTTGTCATTGAAGCTTCTCGTGAAATCTGATTAATGTCCATTGTTCTAAGCTGTACTTTGCTCATACATTATCATAGCATTTTCTATGTTATATTTTAGCTATACCTGCATCTTACTTGTCCACTAGATTCTGAACATTCTTTCTTTTAATGATTTTTTTTTTTTTTTTGGAGACAGAGTCTCACTCTGGTATCCTGAGTAGAATGCCATCGCTTCCTCATAGCTCAGAGCAACCTCAGTCTCTTGGACTTGACAGATCCTCTTACCTCAGCCTCCTGAATAGCTGGAACTACAGGTGTCTGCCATGATGCCCAGTTAGTTTTGTTTCTATTTTTAATAAAGCTCTTGCTCAGGCTGGTGTCAAACTCCTGAACTCCAGCAATCCATCCAATTTGGCCTCCTAGAGTGCTAGGATACAGGCATGAACTACCACATTTGTCCTGATACTGAGCATTCTTTGTGCCCTTTTTCCTAAACAGATAGTGGTGTCTCCTAAAACACGCTTTCACACTACAAAGATTCACCTGTGATGAATGTGAAATGACTAGATTCTCAAATCCCATAAAATGTATTCTAATCACATCTCAAACTACTACAACATCAGCTGTCTGAGAGTAAGGAGCTTCTTTGTTTGTTCATCATCACATCCTAGTTCATCCAGAACCTGGCGACAGTCAGCACTAGTCTCAATAATGCTTGTGGCACAAAAAAATACAGTTGGCCCTTCATGTCCATGAGTTCTACATCTACAGATTCAACCAATCACAGATCAAAAGTAACTGTGTCTGTACTGAACATGTACAGATTTTTTATCATTATTCCCTCAACCTATAGTCCTCAACCCTAGGCCTTAACTAGTACTGGTTCCCAGACTGTGAGGAACCAGTCCCTCCCCTTCCTACCACCGAGGACCATAGGAAGTAAACCACAGCTCACCTCTTTGGTGTTTACACCTGTTCCCATTGCTTGGATTGTGGCCTGAGCTTCCTACCACCTCCTGTCAGATCAGTGGCTACATTAGATTCTCATAGGAGAGTACACCCTACTGTAAACATCTCATGCTAGGGATCGGGGCTGCACCCTCCTTATGAGAATCTAATGCCTGATGATCCGAGGTGGAGCTGAGGAGGTGATGTTAGTGCTGGGACACTAGTGCAGGAAAACAAGAGTAGGGCTCTTACTCTTACTCTGCATTGTGGTGAGTCATATAATCATTTCATTATGTATTACAATGTAATAAGAACATAAATAAAGTGTACAATAAGTGTAATGTGCTTGAATTATGTCAAACCACCTCCCCTTCCCCAGCCTGTGGAAAAACTATCTTCTATGAAACTGGTCCCTGGTGCAAAAGGGTTAAGGATTGTTGCCCTAAACAATATAGTATAGGAAATTACGTTGTAAATGAACATAGCATTTACATTGTACTAGGTACTATAAATAACCTGGAGATAAAGTATACAAGAGGATGTGCACAGGTGATATGCAAATACTAGACCATTTTGTGTCATGAACTTGAGCATCCACAGATTGTGGTATCTGAGGATGGTCCTGGAGCCAATCCCCCATGGATACTGAAGGATGACCCTACTTTGTTAATGTGTGAAATTGTGACAGGAATAGTGTTACATGGATATTTTTAGATATTTGTAAAGACTACAACATTCCTTTCCAGTCTTAGAGACAAACCAGTCTAAGATTTTTATATAGTAGTGATTTTTTAAATTTTTCATTCATGGTGGTTTTATAGCAATGGTTCTCAACCTTCCTAATGCCATGGCCCTTTAATACAGTTCCTATGGGTCACGACCCACAGGTTGAGAACCGCTGTTTTATAAGGAAACATTCATATTTGAATATGCAAATAGTCATCATTCTTTAAAGCTTTACAGATTCTGAGCTTTCTGCTTCCAAAGTTACTGCTATTCCCACACAGAAACCTAAGCAGCTGCTGTTAACGTGGGTATAACAGAGTATTCTGGGCTGGCATCAGGCTCCACATCCCTTAGAATGACTTGAAGAGTCAGGCCGCACCACCACTTCAAGGTTTCCTGAGTGATCTGAGCAGTCCATACTGTTTCTTAACATGAGACGTCCACAAACCCTGATTTGTTCAGAGCTCAAAAGCTCTACAGAAAAGAATTTAACCCTTATCAACAACTGAGGTTTGGATTTGTACCAATTCTATGAAACTAGGATTCCTAGAAAAGACCAGATTAGAGGAAGGGGCAGTAGGGCATTGAAAAGAAAACTGCCCAAGGGGAAGCCAAGTCTGGCCACTTGGGCAGCATGAGAAGAATTCGCCTACCAAGGACTTTGTTTGTCCCCTGGGGCTGAGGTTGGGAAGAGGGGAACAGAGATCCTGAAGGCCAAGAGTGATCAGACAGTGAAGATGGTAGCAGATTATCGGTGCTCTCTGGGGAAAAAAAGATTCATGGACCAGTAGATACAAGAGCAGAGTTTCTCTAATTATGCATGGACTTCTGGGTGGAAGCTTAATGTAAGGAGAAAGACTGAATTTCCAATGAGACAGTGATCACAGCCCTGGTTCCCACCTCCAACCTACCTCCAGCTAGAGGAAATAAAAGTTGCATGAGTAAGTAGTAGCATTAAGTAGAAAGGAAAGAAACACAATTTTTAAATTATTATCATTTTAAAATATTAAGGGGGTACACATGTTTTTGCTACATGGATACCTTTTATGATGCTTACATTGGAGATTTTAGTGCGTCCAACACCTCAATAGTGTTCGTTGTGCCCAAAAGGTAGGTTTTCACCCCTCTGCTCTCCTCCTGCCCACTTGATTTCCAATGACCTTTACATCTTTTTGTGCCCATGTGTGCTCACTGATAAGCTCCCAATTATTAGTATATGTGGTTGTTGTTTTTCTATTCCTGAGTCACTTCACTTACAATAATGTTCTCCAATTCCACCCAAGTTGCTGCAAAAGACGTGCTTTTTTAAATTTTATTTGAGACAAAGTCTCACTCTGTCACCCTTGGTAGAGTGCCGCGGCATTACAGCTCACAGCAATCTCCAGCTCTGGGGTTTAGGCGATTTTCTTGCCTCAGCCTCCCTAGTAGCTGGGACTATAGGTGCCCATCACAATGCCTGGCTACTTTTTGTTGCAGTTTGACTAGAGCTGAGTTTGAACCTGCCACCCTTGGCATACAGGGCCAGTGCCCGACTCACGGAGCCACAGGCACCGCCCTATTTCATTCTTTTTAATGGCTGAACAGTACTCCATTGGGGGAGATACACCCCTCCCCCACCCACACACACACATCACATTTTCTTAATCCACTCACGAATTGATGGGTACTTAGGTTGATTCCACATCTTTGCAATTGTGTATTGAGCTGCAATAAACATTTAAATTCAAATGCCTTTTTGATAAAACAACTTCTTTTTTATTTGAGTAGATGCCAGTAGTGGGATTGCTAGGTTGAAATGGTAAGTTTATATTTATTTCTTTGAGGAATCTCCATACTGTTTTCCAGGATGTACTAATTTGCAGTCCCATCAACAGTGTATAAGTATTACCTCTCTCTGCATCCTTGCCAACATCCATTGCTTTTTATTTGTTTGTTGTTATTGTTGTTGTTTTTGCCAGTTTTTTGGCCAGGGCTGGGTTTGAACCCACCACCTTCAGTATATGGAGCCGGCACCCTACTCCTTGAGCCACAGGCACCGCCCTGTTTTTTGACTTTTTAATAAAGGCTATTCTTACAGGGATAAGGTAGTGCGTCTCATGGTTTTAATTTATATTTCCCTGATGATTAGTGATGATGAGCATTTCTTCATCTGTTTGTTGGCCATTCATCTACCTTCTTTTGAAAACTTCTACTCATGTCATTTGCCCACTTCTTAACGGGGCTGTTTGTTTCCTTCCTGATTTGTTTGGGTTCTTTCTACATTCTGGATATTAACAAAGGAAAAAAATCTCATGCTCATGGGTTGGTAGAATAAACATTGATAAAATGTCCTTACTACCCAAAGTGATTTACAGATTCAACACAATCCCCATGAAAATACCAGTGTCACATTTTACAGACTTGGAAAACTAATTTTACACCTCATTTAGAACCAAAAAGAACATGAATAGCCAAGGAAATCTTAAGCAAAAAGAACAAATCTGAAGGCATTTCATCACCAGATTTCAAATTATAACACAAAGCTGTAATAACCAAAACAGCATGGTGCTAATACAGACATAGACCAATAGAACAGGATAGAAAACCCAGATTTAAAACCACCTACCTACAACCAACTGATCTCCAACAAAGACATCACACACTGAGGATGTTCAATAGGACGGACACCCTATTCAGTACATAGTGCTAAAAAACTGGATAGCCACATGTGGAAGAATGAAACAGGGCCCTTATTACCCACCATATACAAAAATTATTTCAAGATGGTTAAAAGACTTAAATGTAAAGCATAAAACCATAAAAATTCTAGAAGAAAATGAAAAAACTTTTCATCTCAGGCAAATAATTTATGACTAAGACCCCAAAGTCAATTACGGCAACAGTAAAAAGAAATAAATGGGGATTGAGTAAATGACAAAGCTTCTGCACAGCAAAGAAAATAATCAACAAAGTAAATAGACCACCTACAGAATGGGAGAGAATATTTACAAGACATGTATCTGATAAAGGGAACACAACTTCTACAAATTCCAGCCACCAGTTCAACTTCTAGCAGCCTTTTCAATAAAAATGTAGACTCGTGTAAAAAAGGAAAACAACATGTATTTGAAAAACTCTATGTCCTCACACTTGAGGGGGAAGAAGAAGGGATGCAAATCTTTTCTGGCCAAGATTGCAAATAGAAGAGCAGTGCTATTTAACCTCACCTGCAGGGGGACATACGTTTCAGGATTACTGAACACGAGTGTGTTAATATCACTCAAAGGAGTCACTTGAAACTCACTAGGGCCTTAAAAAGAAGTGATGTGTCCAAGTTCCAAGACAGCAGAGAGGAAAGGGTTCAGAAGGCACAAGGCCTAGAGTAATGGGCACAAGAAACTGGAAATAACAGTCACTACCACTGGCTTGGTATGTTCTATGTTTTATGTTCTTTGCATATAATATATTCATTTGTTCATTTAATCCTCCCAACTCTGTGAGGTAACGATCGTTATTATACCCCATTTTACAGGTAAGGGAATTGGAGCAAAGAAAGGCTGAATAGCTTGCCCAAAGTCACACAGGTAGTAAGTAGCAGAGTTGAGATTCAAACCCAGATGGTCAAGCTCCATAGTCTGTGTTCCTGTGCCCAGAAACCTCCTGCTGCTGGGAAACACCTGTTAGCACCTGTATGCCAGATGCCCTTGTAAGCACTTTGAGTAGATTAACACATTTGAGGTCATAGGTGAAGATAAGAACAGTGGAAAACAAAATGTATCCAGGGCTTCTTCTATTCAGAGATTAGATTTAAAAAGAAATTAATTGTGATTTGCTAGTCTCCACTACTGAAAAAAAACTTGATAAGGAAATATAGTAGTATGAAGAAAAGCATGGATACAATAAAGACCTTAATTTTTGAAATTATAGGATTTCAATGTTGAAAACAATAATTGGGTTTGTATCATTAAGTACTAGAACACTATAGAACAGCTGTCCCCAGCACTTGGGCCACAGAGTGGTACCAGCCCATGGCCTATTAAAACTGGGCTGCAGAGCAGAAAGGGAGTGGTGGGTGATTGAGCAAAGCTTCATCTGCATTTATAGACACTCCCCCTCACTGGCATCACCATCTGAGCTTCACTTCCTGTCAGATCAGCGGCAGCATTAGATTCTCATAGGAGCACAAACCTTACTCTAAACTGCACATGTAAGGGACCTAGATTGTGTGCTTGTTATGAGATTAATGCATGACGATCTGAGGGGTTGCTGAGGCAAGCACTGGGGAGCAGCTGCAAATACAGATCACCAGCAGCAGAAAGGGCTGACTGCACAGAAACCATAATAAACCAAGTGCTTCCAGACCCATACTAGAACCCTATTAGTGAATGGCAAGTAATACCAGCCACATCTGATGGCATAGTCTCCATCTTTTCTCATGGCTGAATAATACTCCATGATACACATATACCACAGTTTGTTGATCCATTCATGGGTAAATGTGCACTTGGGTTGCTTCTACATCTTGGCAATTGTGAATTGAGCTGCAGTAAGCATTCTGGTGCAAATGTCCTTGTGGTAAAATGATTTTTGTTCTTCTGGCTAGATACATAGTAATGGGATTGCAGGATCAAATGGATGGTTGACTTTTAGTTCTTTGAGGATTTTCCCTACTTCTCTCCATAAAGGTTTCATTAGCTTGCAATCCCACCAGCAGTGCAAAAGTGTTCCCTTCTCTCCACATCCATGCTAGCATCGGTAGTTTTGAGAATATGTGATATGGGCTAATCTCACTGGATATTCAGATAGCTCAGAGGGGTTTTGGTTTACATTTCCCTCATGATTAGGGAAAATGGGCATTTTTTCATGTGTTTGTGTCTGTCTTCTTTAGAGAACTTTTGATTCAAGTCTCTTTCCCTCTTACAAATGGGGTTGTTTGCTCTTTTCTTATTGATTAATTTGAGTTCTCTGTAGATTCTAATTATCAGCCCTTTCTCAGATTCACAACATTCAAATATCTTCTCCCATTTCAAGGCTATCTGTTTGCTTTAGTTGCAGTGCCCTTAGCTAGGCAGAAGTTTTTAGCTTGATCACCCCACTTCTTTGTTTTTGGTGTTGCCGAGAGGGTCTTCTTCATAAAATCTTTTCTAAGGCAAGTTTTTTCAAGCATTTTCCCCATGGTCTCTCCCAGGATTTTTATTGTTTCATGTCTTATATTTAAATCTTTTATCTAGTGAGAGTCAGTTTTTTCAATGGTGTGAGTTGTGGGTCCAGTTTAGTCTTCTACATGTAGCTAACCAGTTATCTTAGCACCATTTATTAAATAGGGATTCTTTTCCCCAGTGCTTGCTTTTGTTTGGGTTACCAAAGATCAAATGGCAATATGTGACTGGGTTGATCTCTAGATTCTCTATTCTATTCCAGAGACCTTTATCTTTATTTTTGTGCCAGTACCATGCTGTTTTGATCACTGTATATTTGTAGTATAACCTGAAGTCTGATAATATGATGCCTCCAGATTTGTTTTTATTTCTAAAATTTGTATTAGCTATTGAATGCTTTTGGGGGGTTCCACATGAAACAAAGTACTATTTTTCCAAGTTCTTCAAAGTATGATGCTGGTGCTCTGATGGGGATTGCATTAAATCCATAGATCACTTGGGTAGTATGGACATTTTATGATATTGATTCTTCCTAGGCATGAGCATGGTATGTTCTTTCATTTGTTAACATCTTCCGATATTTCTTTTCTCAGAGTTTCATAGTTCTCTTAATACAGGTCCTTCACATCCTTTGTTATATATATTCCTAGGTATTTCGTTCCTTTGGAGCTACTGTAAAAAGTATTATGTCTTTGATTTTATTCTCAGCTTGACTGTAATTGCCATATATTAAGGCTACTGATTTATGAACTGATTGATTTTGTATCCCAAAATGTTACTATATTCATTGATCACTTCTAAGAGCTTTGTCCCTGGAGTTTTCCAGGTATACGGTCATGTCATCCACAAAGAGCAAGAATTTGACCTTCTCTCTCACCATTTGGATGTCCTTGATCTCCTTCTATTGATTGATTACACTAGGTAGAACTATCAGCCCTATGTTGAATACCAGTGGCAATAGTGGATATTCTTGTCTCATTCCAGGTCTGACTGGAAATGCTTTCAGTTTTACCCCATGCAATATGATGTTGGCTGTGGGTTTGTTATAGATGGCCTCTATCAGTTCAAGAAATGTCCCACCTAAGCCTATTTTCTTAAGTGTTGTTATCAAAAAGGGATGCTGGACCATGATATACAACTTTTTTAATGTGTCACTGTATTCTGCTTACTAAGATCCCTATAAAATATATTTGCATTGATATTTATTAATAATAATGGCCTATACTTTTCTTTTTTTGTTGAGTCCTTTCCTGGTTTTGCAATCAGGGTACTATTTGCATCATAGAACGTGTTGGGGAGGATTTCTTTCTTCTCTGTATTTTGGAATAGATAATATAATATAGGTACTAGTTCTTCTTTGAAGGTTTGGTAGAATTTTGATGTGAAACCATCTGACCCAGGGCTTTTCTTTTTTGGAAGATTTTGTATAGCTGATGCTATTTCAATGATTGATATAGGGCTATTCAAAATTCCTAATTCTTTCTGGTTGAGTTTAAGAAGGTAGCATGCTTCCAGGCATTGACACATTTCCTCCATATTTTCATATTTCTGAGAATAGAGTTTTTTATAGTAATTGCTGAGAATCTTTTGTATTTCTGTGGTATCTATTTTTATTTCCCCTTTATTGTTTCTGATTGAAGTTATTAGTGATCTTGCTTTTCTGTTTCTGGTTAGTCTGGCCAAGGGTTTATCAATTTTATTAATCTTTTCAAAGAGTCAACTTTTTGTTTTGTGAATCTTCAGAACGATTCTTATGTTTTCACTTTTGTTTAACTCTGCTCTAATTTTGGTTATTTCTTTTCTTCTGCTGGATTTGGGGTTGGATTGTTCATCATTTTCCAGTTGTTTAAGACGGCCCATTATGTTGCTGACATGCTCTCTTTCTGTTTTCTTGATGAAGGCATCTAATGCCATTAATTTTCCTCTTAGGACTACCTTTGCAGTATCCCACAGATTTTTATAGTTTGTGGCTTCATTACCATTTTGTTCAAAAAATCTAATGATTTCATTCTTAATCTTGTCTTTGACTCAGGATAAGGTTGTTTAGTTTCCATGATTTTATTTGGGTATGAAGATTTCTGTTTTAGTTGAGTCCAACTTTTATTACTTGATGGTCCAAGAAGATACAAGGAAAAAATTCTATTCTTTTGAATTTGTTGAAGTTAAATTTGTGTCCTAAGATATGATCAATTTTAGAGGATGATCCATGGGCTGATAAAAAGAATGTATACTCAGTTTTGTTAGGATGAAATGTTCTGTATATGTCTGTTAAGTCCATTTGTTCTAGGGTTCTGATTAAGTCCATTACTTCTTTGTTTAGTTACTGTTTTAAGGATCTGTCCAGTACTCTCAAAGGGATGTTAAAATCTCCAGCAGTTAAAGTGCAGGAAGATATATTGTTTAGATCATTTAGGGTTTGTTTTATAAATTGAGGAGTGTTCAGGCAGGGTGCATAAATGTTAATCACTGAAATCTCTTCATGTTGTGTTCTTCCCTTGACATGTATGTAGTGTCCATCCCTGCCTTTTCTTATTTTTATTGGTTTAAATCCAATTATATCTGCAAATAAGATTGCAACCTTTGTTTTTTTCTGATTTCCATTTGCCTTGATTATTGTTTTCCATCCCTTCACCCTGAGTCTACTTTTATCCTTAGAGGTTAGGTGTGTTTCTTGCATACAATAGATATAGGCCCTGAGCTTCTGTATCTAATCAGCCAACTTGTACTTCCTTAGAAGGAAACTCAAGCCATTCACATTCAAGTTGTTCACATTGAGAGAACTGATAGGAATGGTGGGGTTTCTGTCAGCTTGTTTTTCAGAGGTCCAGAGCTTATTTTTATTCCATTGTCATTGTGGAAACTAGGCTTTGGTCTTTAATTTCTATGTGTGTTTACTTTAGTGGTGGACCATCATGTTGGTCATTATAAAGAATGGGTCTGAGTACTTCATATAGAGCTGGTCTGATTACGGCAAATTTCTTCAACATTTGCATGTCAGTAAAATATTTAATTTCTCTATCACAAATGAAATTCGGTTTAGCAGGATACAGAATCCTGGGCTGAAAACTGTTTTGTTTAAGAAGGTTAAAGAACAATAACCATCTTCTTCTGGCTTGAAAAGTTTCACCTGAAAGATCTGAGGTCATTCAGATATTTTTTCCCTTTGTAGGTAAGACTTCTCTTACTCTTGACCACTTGGAGGATTTTTTTCCTTCATATTAACTTTGGCAAAGTTAATTGCAATGTGTCTGGGAGATGCTTTATTTGAATTTAGTCATGCTGGGTTTCTGTAACTGTTCACTATCTGAATTTCTGTATCTCTTGCAATGCTTGGGAAATTCTCCTCTCTAATATCTTGGAGTAGAGCATCAGTGCCTTTAGGACCATCCTCTTCTTTTTCAGGAATTCCTACAATTGAGATGTTTAATCTTTTGGAATGATCCCATAACTCTCTCAGGGAATATTCTGTCTTGTTCTCCTTTGTTCTGTCATTTTAAATACTTGGGATAGTACAAAAGTGTTGTCTTCATTTTCTGAAATTCTTTCTTCTCCCTATTCTACTCTAGTACTGAGGATCTCTGCTGTGTTTCAAAGCTACTCAAATGCCTCTTTCAATTCCTTAAGCTCTGCTATAGCTTGCTCATTAAGTCCATATCCTTGGTGACTTTATCAATAAATTCATTAATTTCTTGAAGCAACTTGGACACCATTTTTTGTTTTCTATTTCCATGTCCTCCTCAATTCCAATCATCTTATTTGCCATCCATATTCTGAACTCTATTTCTGACATTACAGTAATTTCTCTATGGATGGCATTTTCTGCTGTATCTCCTTTGTAATCTCTTGGGGGGGGGTTGATTTTTTATGTTGCCTGAAGTCTTCTGTTAGCTCCTACCCATGAGTATAATCAGTTTTTCTTTTTAATATACTAACAATACTTTTTTAGTTGAAATGATAGGTTCTCCCTGAATAGTTATTGAGATATGATCATATTGGGGACCCTTAGGAAATGCTATATCAACCTATCTGGCAACTAAAACTGACAGGGTGAGACTGAATCAGAAGGCTCCCAGAACTAGGGCTAACCGTCCCTTCCCTAATGAGCTGAAGCTTGTGCTTATGGCCTTTGCCCTATAGCCTCACAAAGCTCTTTCTTAGGGCTGCAGCCAGAGTATCTGAGGGACAGAAGGGTTAGACAGCACAACCTGTCTCTGTCCTGGTGTCAGCCTGCCCTCTACACAATCCTAAGGAGTCACAGTATTTCACTGGAATCTCTACTGGGCAAGATATGAACATCTGAGGTCTCAACCCCCACCAGCAGTAGCCAGAGGAGGGTGATCTGCAAGCAGACCCACTGAATTCACCCCTCACTGCTCCATTTCTCCACTGACTGCCACTCAGAAAAGTCAAATAAGTGGTCAACCTGCAGTCCCCAAAAGCGGCAGCAGGAAAATAAAAATCTGGGGATGCCTCTGGCTGAGAGTTCCAGTTAAATTCACTCTGGCAGCACCAGCAAAACCACCAAGGAAAGTTCAGAGGGTTGCCAGGTGCTGGAGAAGAACCCACAGGCAGATCTGTCCAAGACTTCCCAGTGAGCTGGGGAAGAGTCTCTTCCAGTGGAAAAGAAAGGGAGTCAGGAGAAAGTCAGAGCTTCAGCACCACGGATTCTATGCTGCCACTCCCACCCCTTAGCTCCCACCATTTAGCCATCTATACAATTCATCAGCCTCTCAGGAAATTTGCCAAATGCTCTGGCCCCTGGAGGTAGCAGTCTGTCAGACAACCAGATTGGGGGAAGGATGAGCTGTGGACGCAGGAACACAGAGAAAATATTTGTTCACCTTTGTGCTAGGCAGGATAAGGACTGGACTCAAAGATGGACATTCCCAGGTACAGGAAAAGTGGGACCTTATGAGTCTCTCCCATGAGTTGAGGTGAGAGGTCCTTTGCTCCCTACTTGGCAGAAAGCCCACCTTGGAGCCTCCCTGTTGTGGAAAGTGTAACCTGTCCTGGTGGCATCCCTGGACTAGTGACTGCACCTGATCACTGATGTCTTTCTTCCTCTTTCTTGGCCTCTCAGCTTGTCTCATTGATATGCACTTCACTTTTTTCTTGTGCTCAACTCCCCACCTTCAGCTTGCTCAAGTCCACGTCAGTACAATTTCTCTCCCTCTGGACAGTATCCTCTGGCCAAAGCAGCCTCTAGTCAACCATCTTCCCAGAATCCCCCAAGACCATCTTCTTAAATATTTAATTCTGTTTTCTCTGTTTGTATCTGCTGTTACCCCACACTTATTGGCTTCCTGTTCAATGAAAACGAACCTTCAAGTCTGGTTTGTTCTCTAAGTGTGGCTGAAAATAGTGGGCAAGGCTGCATGAGCTTCTCCCTGATCACTTCCGGCTGACTTCCGGCAAAGTAGTTGCTTGGAGTGGCTCCCATCATCTCTCCTACTGGTATTCACACCCTTGTAGAATCCCTGTTTCTTTTATGTGAGCTGGACTTAGGGGTCTCTGTCAGCTCATGTGGATCCAAAACATAATCTGCTAACATGGCTCCAGAGGAAAGTGTGATCACTCCTAGTCACAGGAAATTGTGACACTGTCTGCAAAGACTTTCCCAAGGCAGAGGTGTCGTCTGTCAGCTCCACTAGTTACACAGGCAGTGCATGCCTTAGCGGGCCAACCACAGGGGGCTCATTCTCAGCGCAGCTGCTTTAAAAAAAAAAAAAGGAAAAAAAAGCAAAGACTTTCCCAGGGTGGGCACCTACCAGCAGGTGCTTCTACTGAATAGAATTTGGCACAAACAATGAACGATGGCATGTCCCTTCCATGTTCAGGCTCTTAAAGATGGTGACTTCCATCCTGCTCACACTGGTCCGTGCCTTTTACTTACTTGCTCTGATGACACAACCTGTCATGGTGTGAACGTCAGCTCGGTGGAGAAGCTCCCATGATGTGGAAAGGAAAGAGGCCACTGTCCTACAGCCACCAAGACAGTGAGCCCAGAAGCTGATCCTGCCCTCCATGAGTCTTGTGATGGCTGGCTTGTCAGAGGACTGGAGCCCAGGAGATCCAGCTGAGCTGCTCCTAAAGTCCTGACAGCAAAGCTGTGATACAACCAGTAGTGGTATTTCAAGCTGCAAAGTCTCCAGGTAATTCACTACACAGAAGTGGGTAATTAACACAAAGAGTTGTGAGAGGTGGAAACTGAGACAACTTTTGAAATAGTTTTTGGTTTTCTATTTTCATCTTCTCCTCAAATCCATTCAGCTTATTTGACATCAGTATTCTCAGTTCTATTTCTGACATTTCCACAATTTCTCTATGGATGATATTTTCAGCTTTACCTCATTTGTAATCTCTTGGGAGGGGTGATCTACTCGAATTTTTCATGTTGCCAGAATTCTGCTGCTGGCGCCTCCCATGAATATTTTCAGCTTTTCTTCTTTTATATTCATTATACTTCTTTAGTTGAAATGTTAGGTTATCCCTGAATAGTTATTGAGAAATAATCGAACTGGGGACCCTTAGGGAGCACTGTACGGACCTATTTGGCAACTAAAACTGGTGGGGTGAGAACCGATCTGGAGCCCCAGGAAGTGAAGCTAACTACACCTTAACCAATGCCCAGAGCTTGTGCTTGTGACCCTGCCCTCACACAGCCCCCAAAACTCCCTTTCAGGGTTGCAAAGACAGTCTCTGAGGGCTGGCCTTAGATAGTACAAACGGATTCTGTCCTGGTGTCGGCCTGGATTCCACCCAGTTTAAAGGAGCTACAGTATTTGGAGCTCCAGTATGCTGAAGTTTCTGGCGTATTAAGATTTGAACAGCTGAAACCCTGCCCCTGCCAGTGATAGCTGGAGAAGGGGAATTCTCAAATGTACCCACTGTTCCTGCCTCTTAGGCACCAACCCCCTTTCTTGTGCAAACAAATTCAAATGAGGGGCTAACCTATAGCCAGTGGCAGCTGGAGAATACAAATCTGTGGTAGGACAGTTGTGGCTGAGAGTTCCAATTGAACTGGCTCCTGGTCCTCCCCATAACATCCCAGAGTCCTGGCTGTGGACTAGCTAAAATTCAGCCATCACCCATGGTTGAGGAGGAGGTATAGTTCCTGGACCTTCCCAGTGCTGTTGCCAAGCTAGGCCTTTCTCTCTCCAAGTTGCTAGGAGGGAGGCCAAGGGTCTCTGGGGGTCGCCAAGCAGACACCAAGCACAGGTTCTCCAGAGGGCAAGGGAAATGTCTCCCCTAGCAATGGTGAGAGCCAGGAGAGACCACACCTCCCCACTCCCAAACTTAGAACTGCTGTGCACTGCTTCCTCTCTGGTAGGGGCAGGGCGCTACTCTGCTCAGCAGCCCACACAATGCACAGGTCTCTCAGA
>CAUYRH010179663.1:0-15960 GCA_963574655.1 Perodicticus potto
CCTGGATAGAGTGCTGTGGCATCACAGCTCACAGCAACCTCCAATTCCTGGGCTCAAGCGAGTCTCCTGCCTCCGCCTCCCAAGTAGCTGGGACTGCAGGCGCCCGCCACAACACCCGGCCATTTTTTGGTTGCAGCCGTCGTTGTTTGGCAGGCCCAGGCTGGATTGGAACCCGTCAGCTCAGGTGTACGTGGCTGGCGCCTTAGCCTGTTGAGCCACAGGTGCCGAGCCTGCGGTTAGCATTATTAACCTGTCTCTTAATGGTACTCTCAAAGAACAATGTGTTGAAAGGTGTGGCTTTCCACTTTTTAATTTTAGCTTTGAAATTAAAAAGTTTACTATTGGTGGATATGATTAAACTCTTGAATAAAATTACATTTTGGTCTCACTGATGTAGCCCAAGGATGTCCAGCTTGGATGAATGTAGTTAGAGCCACAATTAGAGAGGCTGACTACTAGTTTCCAAATACTTAACAGATCACCTAAAATGAATGCCCAGCCTGCTAGAGAAGTAAGGAGACAACCAGACAACCTAACTGGCCTGTATAGTCAGTGTCTATGAGAAGCCTTTTCATATGTCTGCCCTCAGAAAGCATCCAAGTTTAATTCCTAAGCTTTGCTAGATTTCAACCACAAACTGAAAAATGTAGGGACTTTGGAAGTGAAGACAGGAATTAAAATGATTTCCCTCACAAGTTACTGCGCTTCTGCTACATACATACTTTCTACACATTGCTTCATCTAATTTTTTTTTTTTTTATGGTTTGGGATTCATTGAGGGTACAAAGAATTAAGTCACACTGATTGCATTTGTTAAAGTCCCTCTAATAAAATTGTGTCCTGCCCCCAGGGGGTGTATCATACCGTGACTCTCCTCCCCTTCCCCCCATGCTCTTCCCTCCCCCTCATTACCCTACCCCCACCTTTATTTAGGACATCACTAATAGGTAGGTCTTGTTTCAATTTTACAGATAAATGAAGATGGACAAGTAAATTTCCTAAAGTAAATCAACCAGTTAGTAACAGCTGTGAGATATGATCTTAGGTTTGATTTATTGCTCAAGAGTTCATTGCCTCAGTGTGATGGCGAGGTAAGTTAACATACTTGCTTGTTTCCGTATTTACGGAAAAAAAAAAAAGAATGGAAGTACAATATTGAGATGTCATGAAGATTAAATGAGATGTGGAAAGCTCAGTGCTCAGCCCATATTAAGTACTCAATAACCACTGCTGAATCTGAATGATGATCGTTAAAGGCTAGTCTTGTAAAAAACTGTGAGGCAGATGAAGTACGTTCTGTTGTTGATCACAGCTCTCCTTTCTATCCATTAGCTTTTGTGCTCTTTTTACTCTCTACTTAACAAAACCTACTCTTAGGAAAGGATAAATATTATGAGTAAAGAATTCTTGATTTGTCATCATTCCCGGGGATAAATGGATTTTGCTAAGGGGCAAAAGCTCTAATTTTATCATTTCTGGCTTGTGTGTACCGGTGCAGTAACATTTTATAGACCGAGTAGAGCTTCAGTATATTTCTGAAGTAACTACCAGCAATCAAAAAACTATTACAGGCCTCTAAAAGATGGCTCGTAGCTATTTTCTTTTCCTTTTTCTTTTATTAGAGATAGGATCTCGCTCTGTCGCCTAGGTTGGAGGGCAGCGGCATGAGCTCACTGCAGCCTGGGCTCAAGTCCCTCCTGCCTCAGCCTCCCAAGTTAGCTCATAATTATTTCAGCCCCTTGGAATGTTGACTTGATTTCTGAAAACAGCTGCAGTCCCCAGTCTGGAAACATCTTAAGGTCCCGGTAAGGTGTAATGTCGACACCGTGTTCATGGCAGTGTGTGTAGCATATAGGACAATAACGGACATTCAGAAGTGACAATCTAAATCACCGCTTCTTGTTCTCCCTTTCATCCTCCGGAGACAAATGGGGGTAGAGATACAGTAAGGGGAGTCTAAGCAGGTCCCAGTGGAGGGGCTTAGGCTCTACTTGAAGAGATAAAGATAGACCAAAATCTCTCAGGGAATTGAGTTTCCCTGTCCCCGCCGATGAAAAGAAAAGCTGTTCACCCCCTTCCAACTCCCACTCCCTCTGGGGCTCTTAAACTCCCGCCATCCCTTCCCTCCCCAGCGTCTCGCCAGGGACCTCCTCACTCCTTAGTCCAGGGCTTCGCTGCGAGGATTTCTTGCTGCTGTTTCTTGTCATATTTGTAGATTTCATCGATACTCTGAGCTTCCTGCATGTTGTTGGCCAATTCCCAGGTTTTCTGCGCCATACCGCTCCCGGACGCCGCCATCGCCGAGGAATCGGAGAAGGTGTCGACTTCACCACCAAGACGGAACTTGACCTCGCGAAACGTGCGAGTGTAGGCGTCCGACCCTTCCCACCACAGGTGGAAACTCTTACGAGCCTCTCCAGGCAGCCATGACACCTTAGAACCGGAGGTGAAGTTGGTACAGACCATTCGGGAAGATAGGGGTCCTTTGAGGACGCGACGACAGAAATATCAGTTACAGTAATAATTAGGGAGAGGTGAATATTATTGTGACTTAAATGAGAACGTCTTATTTTGGACCATTATATTTATGAATTAGGACAAACACAATGATCAGGTGTGGGAATGGTACGGTCTTCCGCACCGGAAGAAGGGCATGCCAGAAACTGGACTAGGCCGTCCCCGTTTATACTGCGCAGGCTCGGCCTCCGCCATATTAAGGGTGGGTGGAGCGTTAATGGGATTGGGGAAAGAACTGTGTTTGTGTGCGTATAGGTACCTTAAATCAAATAAGTTTGTTGAAAGACTGAAAAATAAGGCTGTGTGTGGAAAAACTGAGATATAAGTAGTTCTGGAAGCTGGCTAAGGGTAAGATGAACATTGCATCCTATTTTACTTTAAAATGACTCACTGCACATGCGTAAAATCCCGCGGGCTGGTGGTGGGACTTCTCTAGGATTCCGAGGATTTGGTGTGTTTGTAAAAATTAGCATCTCTCTAACATGTTTTGTGCCATTAGGGTTCTGAAAATGTCTAGTACTCAGATTTTAAAAGATTACAGTTAAATCTTCAGAACTGTGCTGTGAACCTCTTTGCCCTCTAGGAGTAATTCTCGGCAACTTGTTTTCATCTGGTTAAAACGATGTTTAATTGTTTCATTTGTTGAGTTGTTTTAGGTCTTCTTTCCTCTTCGCCCCATACCTCCATCCACACACGAGTGCTAAATTTCACTGGGCATAAATCTCAGCCTCTCCTTCTTCTCCCTCTAAAGTGCCTGCACTCAGTTTTTGGCCGGAGGCTCCGCTTTCCACCTACATGTAATCTTTTATAACAGAGTTCTCGTTTTCTAGTTAATAGACCTTACTATTTTTAAAATTAAAATAAATTTTTATAGATTTAAGGAGTACAAGTGCCGTTTTGTTACGTGAATATAGTTGCTAGTTTTGTGGTCCGCGCTTATTACTTTAACCATCACCCTTCTGAATTTCCAGTGTATATCTCATCGTTTAAAGTCGACAATTTCAAGACACAGGGACTGGGTCTCCGTTCCTTGTTTTATCTCTACCACTTAGGATAGGTGTTCAATAATTTTTTTGCTGAAACAAGGAAGAAATAGCATCACAACTCTTAATAACATGGTCCGGATGCATCTATCCAGTGCCCCCCCTAGAACTTTTCATTCTAGCAATGATCTTTGGCCCTGCGTATGTGGTCTTCATGCATCTTGGGAATTAATATTCATCTTTGAAAAATACTGTTCAGAGACATCTACCATGAACTCTTCTTGACTCTCTCCAGTGACCATTCTTTCCACTGTCTCTGTAGGTGCTCCTATAACAGGATGTGTTGTAATGTATTGTTGACAAGAGAGTTTTCCTTTTCTCTGTATCCTTGAGAATGTGGAACACTACCTTCTGCATGTATGGTGCGTGACAAAGTTAAATCCATTAGAATTATTGAATGCACACTACAGCCCGTCGTTCTGATCTTCACTTCCAGTTGCGGAAAACGTGCCTTTAAAACCACCTTACAAAGTAATTTACGATAAATTAGGGCCCTTAAAATATATTAGTACCCTCAGTTCCATTCCCCTGGAAAGCTGGAGGTCTCTTTTTTAGTGGTAGAATATATCATTCAGTATTGGGGTGAACTGAGTAACATGTTGAAAATGATAATGAAAGCCCGGAACTCAATGTTGACCAGACTTCTGGGCTAGGACTAATAACCTTGAGAGGTATACCATTGCCACCCACCCCTTTTCTTTTTCTCTTTTCAGGCCCTGACACTGTTCCCCTGCGGGCCAGTGCAAGGGAGGTGGGGTTTAAGGAGCTGGGAACGATTTAGCAGGAGAAGGGGCTCCCACGATTTAACAGTCCCCGGGCCAGTGAGGGGAACGAGTTGGCGTTCCCAGCTCGGGTCTGGGAGCCAGGCACTGTGCGGCCTCCGGGACGGCAGGGGGCGCCATCTGCCGCTGCGCTTTCCCGTCGGCCGCAGCGGGGGCGGGGCCGTGCCCGGCCGTTAGCGAAGGGCGGGTACAGGGGTTGGGCCTGAGAGGCGGAGCCCGGCCTCTGACATCTGTCACACTGTTCTTTCCTGGGTGGCGGTGGCCACCTCTTTGGCTCGCTAAGAGCTTCGCTAGAGCGCAGTGTGTTTCCCCAGACTCGAGGCCACTCTTCCAAGTAAGAGTCCTCTGGCTGCTGGTGGGGAACATGCAGGGCAGGGTGTGACGCGGGTGGAGGGGGTGGTCCTCGGGCTGCTTTCGCGTCCCCGGGGTTGGGGCAGGGGCCAGTAGCCAGGCCGGCGGCCGTGCGGCAGTTACAGGGGCTGGTGGAGGGGACTTCTGGTCTGTAAGGGGTCTCGTGGTTGCTGGGCTGGACGCAGGAGGCGCGCAAGTTCCGAGGGTGAAGGGTTGGAGGCTCGCGGCCGCTGGGAAGGCTACGGTGACGTGGGCACAGAGATGGGAGCGGAGTTCTCTGTGGGCGGGGGTCTCGCAGCTGCGGGGCTGGGGCCGCGGTCATGTTTACGCTGTCCGGATTCCCGGGCCACCGCGGTCGCCGCTGCCGCTGGTGTTGTTGACAGCCGGTTGCCTGGCAACACGTTGACTCTTCCTAAAGAGTAAGCCGCTCCCGGCGCCTGGAGACTACCTGGTTGTTGGTTCCCAGGCGCCTCCTTTCCCCGGAGGCTGGCCTACCCGAGCGAGCGCCTTTTCTCATGGTGGTGGTCTGGTTTAACGTTTGAGTGCTTGGCTTCCAAGACACTCTTCCCAGCGCTTGGCTTTGCAAGTTAAATTTATTTAATCTTCCCTGTAGCTCGGTGCTATTACTATCCCCCCGTGATTGCCAGGAACCTCTTCTGACGCCTTGATTTAGAATTCTTATGTAGGACATGAATCTAGTTTTAGTAAATGTTAGCAATGGCACCCAAGTTTTGAGAGATGCGGGCTGTCAGGATTGTAGGATTAAGGTGCTTCATTCAGGTTTTAAGGAAGACTAAATTCTGAAATACTCCACCACCTAGTTTCCAGACACTTTGGAAAATGCAGGAGCCTCAAAGCAACCAATATGAGCTTCTAAAAAGCTAATTACTCTCAGAGAGGTTGTATTTGTTTGTTTGTTTGGTTTTTTTAGAGACAGAGTCTCACTTTATCACCCTCGGTAGAGTGCCGTGGCGTCGCAGCTCACAGCAACCTCCAGCTCTTGGGCTTTAGGAGATTCTCTTGCCTCAGCCTCCTATCAGAGAGGTTCAATTTTATATGAAAGAATGACTCATCATGTTGTCAAGCAAAAAGGAATTCCATGCAAAGGGTTAAGATGCTTTTTTTTCTCGGTATCATTCTACTGGTTAGGAGGTTACTGCCTTTCAAGTGATTAAATAGCTGTTAAAACTGCTCCACAGGAATAAGTTTTGGGTGTCCTGCCGCACCTTCTGGCAGGGTGAGGGTGAGTTTAGACAGTTAAATTATTCAATTTACCATGGAAACAGGATACTTTAAAGTACAGATTTTCTCAAATGAAGTTTTCAGAGAAATGTAATATAACTATTACACATTTGAGCAGATTTCAGATTATTCTTTTAACATCATTCTGACTTACTCAGATGTGCTTTCCTGGGTGGCAGACAAAGGTCTAAGTATTTTAGCAATTTTGCACAACCCAAAGGCCACCTAATTTACACTACTACTTTTAGTCACCATTAATGATATAGTATTAATATCTGCAAAAAAGACTTCAATGTGGTTTTATATATTCACTGTCTGTGTCCTGTCCCCTAACTTCCCTCTCTTCCTTTTGCAACACTAATTCATAGCAACATTGAGGGGGGATTTTTGTCAAAATCTGGTTCACCCATGGGAGTAAGTTGCTTGTGTAGATGTCACCTGCCTGGAGAAAGATTGAGAACCTTCATTTGGTGGAAAGGACTCAGAATGGATGAGAAGTGAGAAAATTGTCCAGTCTCTCCCTGTGTCCTAAGGCCCTTTCACAGGCACCTTCTTCAGACCCATGTGTTACACTCTCTGAGAGTCTGTCCTGGGTCCTGTTGTCCTACTCCAGGGTCTCTTTCCAGGCAAAACTCTTCTCCCGTAGCTTTGGTGATTATTTTAAACACTGCAAAATCTTTATTTCCACTCTGGGTTCTTTTCTTAGTTCTAGACTTAGTGTATTTGCTTCATATGTTCAGGGGATCTTTTATGAGTATCTTACATTCAGCTCCTAAACCCCAGGTTAGGAAGACTGTGAGCCACTCTGGCAGGGGGCATTATCTTGTCCAAATTTAAGGATAAAGATTATGTTTTATTATTTTTTCTTTTTTTTGGGATTTTCTTTTTCTTGTTTGATCTGCCTAGCATCTTGCACAATACATATCTTGCCCTAAGAGGGGAGACATTTTCTGTTTCTCATGCTTCCATTGTAGGGAAGACATTTGCACTCCATCCCTAGACAGGGAAAAGGATAGGAGCAACATTTTCCCATTTCTTGTGATTGATGAGACTGGGAGAAGGGATTAGGCATACTTAGTTCTTCCTGGTCTGCTCTGTTCTTAGGGTTTGCCCAGACTTAGCAGAATGGTATGTTCTGGTCTGCTTATATTGCTTTCTGTGTGTTCGATAAATATAAAAAGACAAAGTTTAAGGTTAAGTGATGTTGGTTTGGATTATGATAACCAAGTATCAGTTATTGGTGATTTTAAATCCTAGCATTACTATGAGTTTGGTGGCTTTGTTTTTAAAAGGTTTTTACATAGACTATGAAAATACAGTAATAATAAAATAACTGATTTATTGATTTCCAGTTGTTGGGTTCTGTGTGATACATTTTATATGCCTTACAATACTACTTCCATAGTTGACCACCTCTTTAGGTTGACCTAATTTTCATAGACTAGACATGTACCCCTTTGTACTCATAGTACAGTAGGCCTGGTTCCACCTCTGTTGACTAGTTTGTTACAGTCCCTTCGGTGGTCAACTCACAGAGGTTCTACTGTATTTTCTTCACAATAACTGTAGATAGTATTTCCATTTTATAGATGATAATGAGGCAATAGAGAGTTAAGGAACATAGTTGAGGTCAGGCACATTGAGGTCAATAGATTGATGGAAATGGATTTCAAATCCTGATCTTTCTGTTAAAATGCTTTCCTGAAAACTATCATCTGCACTGTACACAGCTATTGGAGAAAAAAATACCTGGTAATAATATCCTGAAAAAAAAGTCCTGTTCTTGGTGGTGTTTGGGTGGAGGTTGTTATCAGGAGAAATCTTACGAGTGTCTTTGATTCTTCAGTTCAATTTAAAGATGTTATAATAAGCTAATTAGAATAGTAGGACAGAATTAGAAATGATTAAAAATATACTTTCATCTCTGATAAATCTCATGTTTTAGTTATGTTGTATACTGTGCTCCTTACTGTTGTTTAAAAATGTGTTTTGTGTGTGGCGCCTCTGGGTCAGTGAGTAGGGTGCTGGCCCCATATACCGAGGGTGGTGGGTTCAAACTCAGCCCCGGCCAAACTACAACAAAAAAATAGCTGGGCGTTGTGGCAGGTGCCTGTAGTCCCAGCTACTCAGGAGGCTGAGGCAAGAGAATCGTCTAAGCCCAGGAGTTGGAGGTTACAGTGAGCTGTGATGCCACAGTACTCTACCGAGGGTGGCAAAGTAAGACTCTGTCTCTAAAAAAAAGAAAAAGTGTTTTATTACCATAGTTACTTAAAATCACTTCTAGAATCTGTAGTTATTAATGTTAAAAAATAATAGTAAAGAGAAATATAAATATAAATTCAAGAGGGAGTTCTTTCAAAGTTTGGTCGGAACCACATTTAAATGCACATGTTGGCTGGGCGTGGTGGCTCGTGCTTGTAATTCTAGTGCTCTGAGAGGCCAAGGTGTTTGAGACTAGCTGAACAAGAGTGAGACACCAGGTCTACTAAAAATAGAAAAAATGAGCTGGGCTTTGTGGTGTAGGCCTGTAGTCCCACCTACTCAGGAGGCTGAGGCAAGAGGATTGCTTGAGCTCAAGAGTTGGAGGTTGCTGTGAGCTACGGTGATGCCCCTGCACTCTAGCTAGGGCAACAGAGTGAGACTCTCAAAAAAACATGCACATGTAAAATTAATAATTGTTATAGGATTGTATGGAAACCTTGGTTCAGTGTGAAAGAGGCTTATTACTACGTGGTTTTTCAATAGGTGACATTTCTGCTTAAATTCTGTGTAAAATTCTATAGCAAAATATATACGTTATCCCATCTTTTGTTTCTATCAGACATATTTAGGAAAATTAGAGGATTTTAAGAAGTGATTTTTTTAAACATGAAAATTTACTTGCTGTTGAGCTATTAGGAATTTTTACTAGGAAAAATCCTTTGTGACAATTAACAAGTGAAAAATGGCTGAAATATATTAACTTTCATTGGTTTGCTAAAGCTACATTTTAAAATCAGTACTTTTTTTGGAGGCAAATAGTGACATGAAGTTTGTAATGATATTTTGTACTGCTTAATTGATAGAAATTTCAACATTTCTTTTAAATAAAGCATGCTTTTCTACAATGATAATTCATTAAATTAACAAATTATCATCGTTCTCTAAACATTCAATTTACTGGGTGCTTTTTTTTTTTGTTTTTTGAGACAGAGCCTTAAGCTGTCACCCTGGGTAGAGTGCTGTGGCATCACAGCTCACAGCAACCTCTAACTTCTGGGCTCAAGCGATTCTCCTGCCTCCACCTCCCAAGTAGCTGGGACTACAGGTGCCTGCCACAACGCCCGGCTATTTTTTGGTTGCAGCTGTCATTATTGTTTGGCGGTCCTGGGCTGGATCCGAACCTGCCTGCTGGCTCAGGTGTATGTGGCTGGCGCCTTAGCTGCTTGAGTCACAGGTGCCAAGCTTCCTGGGTGCTTTTCAAATTTAACTCTTAAGCATATGATATTGTTACCAGTTCTTACATCTCTTTCCTCCACTGATTATGCACACTGGGTTATCTTCATATCCTTGTTTTAATTCTTTTTGCTTTTTCCCCAGCTTTAATTTTCTGTTACCCCCTTAAGTGAACATTGCCTAGTGTTTAATTCTGGGTTATCTCTCTTTTTTCCTGCCTGAGTTCATTTACTATGCCTTCAACTATTATCTTTAAGATGCATAGTTGAGTTAAAATAAACATCTGTAATGTGGTTCATTTCCTTGAATGTAATTCTTGAACTTCTAACCATCTGCTGGAAATTTCCATTAGCATGTCTTACCAGCTTTAAATTAGCATATGTAAACCAAACCTTTACAAACCAGCCAACTGTCCAGGATACCGTATATGTTTAGCTTTCAGGCCTTAAAATTTTCATTATAATTGCTTCTTCTTGCTATATACCCAGTTAGACGCTAAATATAGTGAGTTTTTAGAAAATATATTTTTTAATAAATTCAAGGTTGAATGAGGAAAGAATAATCTTTTCCAAAAATGGAAGTAGAATGATCTGTTCAAGTGCAAAAAATTAAACCTTGACCTTTGTACTATTTGCAAAATTTCAGTGGAACATAGACTTAGATGTGAGAGAAAAAAGCTATAAAAATATTCTAAAATTAAGTATCAAAGAAAATATTTGTGATCTTGGGCTGGGAAAGTTTTTTTAGATACAATGCAAAAAGCACAAACAAACAGGGTGTGGTGACTCACACCTGTAATCTTAGCACAGGGCAGGAGGATCCGTTGAATTCAGGAGTTTGAGACCAACCTACAGTAAGAGCGAGACCCTTCTACTAAAACTAGAGAAAATGAGCCAAGCATGATGGTGTACTGTGTAATCCCAGGCAGTGGCAGGAGGACAGTTTGTACCCTGCAGTTGGAGGTTGCAGTGAGCTATCATGGCAACGTGGAACTCTAATTGGCACTCTGTCTCAGAAAACTCCCCCAAACTCTACAAACAATAAATGGATGAAAAATTGATGAAAATTTTATAAATTAGGCTTGATAACAATTTAAAACTTTTGCTGTTAAAATGCCATTAAGAAAACTAAAAAAAAAAACTGATTGGGGGAAAATATTTATGAAACATGTTTGATATAGCCAGGTGTTGAGGCAGGTGCCTGTAGTCCCAGCTAGGTGGGAGGCTCAGGCAAGAGACTCACTTAAGCCCAAGAGTTTGAGGTTGCTGTGAACTATGACGTCACGACACTCTATGAAGGGCAATGTAGTGAGACCCTGTCTCAAAAAAAAAGAAAAAACCATGTTTGATAAAGGACTTATTTTTTATTAAGTGTGTATGAATAATCTTATAATTCAATAATAAGAAAAGCTGATTTTAAAAATGGACTAAATGTTTGAATAGACATTTTCCCAGTGATTATATGTATGAACAGATGAATGGCCAGTAATATGAAAAGTTGCTCAACATCATAGACATTTGAGAAATGCAAATTAAAACCTCAGAGAGATACTACCATATACCCAATGGAATGACTAAGATCAAAAAGACTGAAAATACCAAAATTTGATGAGGATATATAGAAATTGCAACCCTCCTGTACAACACACATTATAGCATCTTATTGGAATGTAAAACAGTATAGCCACTTCATGCTTTGAGGACCAGTTTAGCAGCTGCTGAAAATCTTAAACAGAAATCACTGGATCTGGAAGTTCTACCCTTAGGTACATATCACAGAGAATTGATGGGTGGCGCCTGTGGCTCAAGGAGTAGGGCGCTAGCCCCATATACTGGGGGTGACAGGTTCAAGCCTGGCCCTGGCCAAAACTGCAAAAAAAAAAAAAAAAAAAGAATTAAAAACATATGTCCACATAAAAACCTGTACATGAATGTTTATAGCAGTATAATGGATAAATAGGCAAGAAATGGGAACAACTCAAATATCCAGCAGTAGATAAATGGGTAAACAAATTGTGGTATTTTCACAGAGTGGACTCTTACTAAAAGCTATAAGAAAACAAACTGCTTACCGGGAGATGCATCTACCAAGATGAATCTCAGAAACATTATGTTAAGTGGAAGAAGCCAGACACAGAAGTATACATATTGTATGATCCATCTATATGAAATTTCTGATTAGGCAAACCCATAGAGAGAGAAAAGAAATCAGTGGCTGCTGAGTGAGGAGTGGGAGTGGGGACTGACTTGCAGAAGGGCATTAGGACTTCTTGGGTGACAGAAACATTATAAAGCATGGTTGTGGTGATACAGTACTTGAAAGCAACTATATGAATTCACTAGTCCTCATGTAACTTTATGAAAGTGGGTAAATTTTATGATGTGCAAATTATTTCATAATTAAAACAGTTTATGAATTTGAAAACAATTCTAGGGCTTATTGAAAAAAAGGAATTAAAAAAGAAAGGAATTCATCCTTCCACAGGATGAAGGGAAGGTTCTTCCTTACAGTAGAATGATAAATAAACTGGTAAATCACATCCTTCCACAGGATGAAGGGAAGGTTCTTCCTTACAATAGAATGATAAACAAACTGGTAAATCAATATATGTATGTTGTGAAGGTTCTTCCTTACAATAGAATGATAAATGACTGGTAAATCAATATATGTATGTTGTGAGTGGTGGAATCAGAAAATTAGCATTTTTCAGCCATCTAGATCAAAGATTGAATCAATCAGGATTCACAAATGGATGCTAAACCTAGGGGGAGATTTTGATCAGGAATAGAATATTGGTATAGTCTAAAAGTATCTCTTTACAGTCTGCTTATTGTTACAAGGTAACAATAGTTCTGAAAACAGATATCTTGACCAGGTATTCAAAGATAACATTCCCAATAAGGGGCAGGTGGATATCACGTGGCTCTCTTAATGGCAGCTTGAGAAAGACACAACTTCCCCTGAGTAGTATTTCTGCTGAGAACTTGAATTTAGTCATGAAGAAACATTAGGTAAATCCAGGATGAGGAATGTTTCCTTAAAAGGGGGTAGGTAGAGTAGATAGATTTCAGATGTCATAGAAGACAAAGAATGTGGAGATGTTCCAAACTGAAGAAAGCTAAAGAGACATAACAATGTATACTATCTAACCTAGAATCCTGAACTGGAAAGAGAAAAAAGGCCACAGTTGAGTCTGTTGACAAGATTGGAATATGGACAATACATTAGATTAAAAAAACCCCATTGTTACAGAAGTTGGTAATTATATTGAGGTTATATAAGAAAATAATGGGGTGAGGAACCTGTAGCCTAAAGGCTACATGTGGCCCTCCAGATCCCCAAGAGCAGCCCCTCAACTAAATCCAAACTCCTTCTATCATTCCTTCTGTAAAAATTAGATTCATTCAAGAGGCTGAACTTGGTGCAGAGGGCCACATACGTGGAAAGAATGATCCTGTGTGTACAAGCAAAAGATAAAGCAAATGGAGCAAAACCTTAACAACAGGGGCTTGGTAAAGACTTTTTGGGTATTCTGGGTACTGTTCTTATTCTTGTAACTTTTCTTTAAGTTAGAAATTATCTCCAAATCGTTAGAATACTTCTTTTGAAAAAAGCATTTTGACTTAAGGATTAGGGACTTTTTTGTTTGTTTTGAGATGGGGTATGTATGTGTGTACGGATGGTAGTAGTAGTTTTTTTCATTTTTTTTCCTTTTCAAGTATTTTCATGTGTATTGTAGACTTTTTAGCGGAATTGGGAAAGAAAGGTAAGCATATTTATGACCAAGATTAAGTTTGAAGTTCTCAGATAAGTGAGATTTAATACAAAATGTGGACAAAGCCTGAATGTTAATAATTAAGCTAAAAATACTGATAGAGTTGTGCTCACTGAGGATTTTTTTTTAAAGAATCTGCAAAATGACTGATAATTTGGATGAATTTATTGAAGAACGAAAAGCTAAATTGGCCAAAGACAAAGCAGAATTGGAAAGTGATCCACCTTACATGGAAATGAAGGTAAAGTTAATAATTGTCTTCCAATGTGTTTCGTAAAAATTGACTTTGAAAATTACTACTTCTGTTAGTTAGAATATTCTTTTTCATACTTTAGTTTGGCTGTGCTTTAATTCTGACTCTGAGAGCTTGACAGCAGATAAGATTTCAGTGATTTTCAATGCATGTTTTTGTGGTTTATATTTCACAGTGTTTTTCTTCTCTCATTAGTTTTAATGAATAATTTTTTGCTTCATAAAATGATTAGGAGAACAGTTTTAGTACAAAGAACTTCCAGAACATAAGCTAAGAGATATAAAAACAAGTTCTTACATTCTATGTGAAAAAGTTCAATTTAATAAATCAGTTAAAATTTTTTGAAATCTACAAAAATGAATTTATTAGAGTAGTTATTATTATTGGCTTTTCAGAATATAAATTTTTTAAAATGATTGTAAAGCTTATAAAATTTGTTTTGGTGAAAGTGATTTATCAATTTAACAAATCCTTGTTAAGAATATAGCACTCAGCTGTTTGTACCCTCACCTTAACCTGGAAAAAAAAAAAAAGACTATAACATGAATGTAGATAGATGTAGCACCTTCTCCCAGGGCTCTGTTTGTAATAAGATATAGCATGTAGATTAATTGTGTCTTAATGAGAGTAACCATATATGTTGATTTGCCCAATACAATCCTGGTTTACCTGTTGCCCAGTGTCTTATTTGTTTTAGCATTTGTCCTGGAAAATTGTATCCAGGTTGATATGATAAATAGCATGGATACCCTATTTATAAAGTAATTTGACGCACATAGCTGACATTTATTGAGTGCTGTGGAGAAGGCATAGTCTTTTTTTTTTCCTTTGTTTCTGAGACAGAGTCTCACTATGGTAGGGTGCCTTGGCCAGCTTACAGCAACCTCACACTCTTTGGGCTTAAGTGATTCTCTTGCCTCCGCCTCCCTAGTAGCTGGGACTACAGGTGCCCACCACAACGCCTGGCTTTTGTTCTTTGTTGTTGTTGTTGTTTTTGTGGTTGTCGTTGTTTAGCAGGCCCAGGCCGGGTTCGAACCCACCAGCCCTGGTGCATATGGCCTGCGCTCTAACCACTGAGCACAGGTGCCGAGCCTGAAGGCATAGTGGGTATTGTAATTTTCCAGATGAGTAAACTGAGGCAAATTAAGCTATGAAACTAAGACATTAGAGTTGGTGTAATGAATTATGCTTTGATCCCTGGCAGCCTGGCTCTAGTGTTTGTTCTCTGAACACCAAATTTAGGTTGCTTTCCTTCCATAATCTGCCATGTATAATGAGTTATGCCAAGGACTTTACATATTTCATTTACTTCTAATATCCTGTGAAGTGGGTGAAATTTTTTTTGTTTTATATATAGATCAAAAAAAGTGGAGCTCAGTTTGGCACCTGTAGCTCAAGCGGCTAAGGTACCAGTCACATACACCAGAGCTGGTGGGTTCAAATCCAGCCCGGGCCTGCCAAACAGCAATGACAACTTACAACCACACACACAAAAAAAGTGTAGCTCAGAGGAGTTAAGTAATTTGTAACATGCAGTGGTAGATTGAAGATTGGTGCCTTCATCTAGCTTCAGAGTTTATCTCCTAACCACTCGCCAGCAGTTAGGACCAGCTCACGGTGTTTGGAGTTACATAGGTTTGAATACATAGCTTTAAATACAGCTTTATTATAATCCCTAGTATTAATTAGTGCTTAAATAATAATCTTTGGCTCTTTGCCTGTGGCTCAATGGGCTAAGGCGGCAGCCATGTACACCTGAGCTGGTGGGCTCAAATCCAGCCCGGGCCCGCCAAACAACAATGATGGCTGCAACCAAAAAATGGCCGGGCATCGTGGCGGGCACCTGTAGTCCCAGCTGCTTGGGAGGCGGAGGCAGGAGAATCGCTTGAGCCCAGGAATTGGAGGTTGCTGTGAGCTATGATGCCACAGTATTCTATCCAGGGTGACAGCTTGAGGTTCTGTCTCAAAAAAAAAAAAAAATAATAATCTTTAAGTCTGAGTTTGAGTATCACCTGCACAGTGAAGACTTGTTGTCTTTTGTCAGCATTTCTGGGTCGCCTTAACTTGCTCAAATTTTTTTTCATAGCCTCTTCCTATCACTTATGTTTATAAGTTCCTGATGGCAGAAATTCTTATATAATTTTTTTACTCATATATTTCCAATACCTGGCCAAATGCCTAGCACTTAATAGGAACTTAGTGAATATTTAATAAGTAAATGAGTTAAATATTATACTATTATAATATTTAAATACCTTTGATTAATTCCTCAAACCTTTACACTTAAATTTTTCTTCTTTAGGCTCGGCGCCTGTGGCTCAGCGGGCTAGGGCACCAGCCATGTACACCTGAGCTGGCCGGTTCGAATCCAGCCTGGGCCTGTTAAACAACAATGACGGCTGCAACCAAAAAATGGCTGGGCGTTGTGGCAGGCGCCTGTAGTCCCAGCTACTTGGGAGGTGGAGGCAGGAGACTCGCTTGAGCCCAGGAATTGGAGGTTGCTGTGAGCTATGATGCCACAGTATTCTATCCAGGGTGACAGCTTGAGGTTCTGTCTCAAAA